>CAWUFW010017003.1:0-283076 GCA_963921515.1 Calotriton arnoldi
CGCCTACAGCGGGTTTCAAAATTGTATTGCACTACTGCGATCGCGGTTCCCATTGGCTGCAATGGCATTGGCAGTGTCGCACCGCGGGGTCCAGGCGGTCACTACCGCAATCCTGCATTTTTCAATTGTACCCAATGACCGGGCCCGCGGTAGCACAGCACGCCTATCGCGGGTTTCTAAATTGTATTGCACTACCGCGTTTGCAGTTCCTATTGGCTGCAATGGCATTGGCATTGGCGGTGTCACACCGGGGGGTCCAGGCGGTCACTACCACAATCCTGGATCTTTCAATTATATCCAATGACCGGGCCCGCGGTAGCAGAGCACACCTACCGTGGGTTTCAAAATTGTATTGCACTACTGCGATCGCGGTTCCCATTGGCTGCAATGGCATTGGCATTGGCGGTGTCACACCGCGGGGTCCAGGCGGTCACTACCGCAATCCTGCATCTTTCAATTGTACCCAATGACTGGGCCCGTGGTAGCGGAGCACGCCTACCGTGGGTTTCAAAATTGTATTGCACTACCGCGATCGCGGTTCCCATTGGCTGCAATGGCATTGGCGGTGTCACACCGCGGGGTCCAGGCGGCCACTACCGCAATCCTGCATCTTTCAATTATATCCAATGACCGGGCGCGCGGTAGCGGAACACGCCTACTGTGGGTTTCAAAATTGTATTGCACTACCGTGATCGCGGTTCCCATTGGCTGCAATGGCATTGGCATTGGCGGTGTCACACTGCGAGGTCCAAGTGGTCACTACCGCAATCCTGCATCTTTCAATTGTACCCAATGACCGGGCTCGCGATAGCGGAGCACGCCTACTGCGGGTATCAAAATTGTATTGCACTACCGCGATCGCGGTTCCCATTGGCTGCAATGGCATTGGCATTGGCGGTGTCACACCGCGGGGTCCAGGCGGTCACTACCGCAATCCTGCATCTTTCAATTGTACCCAATGACCGGGCCCGCGGTAGCTGAGCACGCCTACCGCGGGTTTCAAAATTGTATAGCACTACCGCGATCGCGGTTCCCATTGGCTGCAATGGCATTGGCATTGGCATTGGTGGTGTCACAACGCGAGGTCCAGGTGGTCACTACCGCAATCCTGCATCTTTCAATTGTACCCAATGACCGGGCCCGCGGTAGCAGAGCACGCCTACAGCGGGTTTCAAAATTGTATTGCACTACTGCGATCGCGGTTCCCATTGGCTGCAATGGCATTGGCAGTGTCGCACCGCGGGGTCCAGGCGGTCACTACCGCAATCCTGCATTTTTCAATTGTACCCAATGACCGGGCCCGCGGTAGCACAGCACACCTATCGCGGGTTTCTAAATTGTATTGCACTACCGCGTTTGCAGTTCCTATTGGCTGCAATGGCATTGGCATTGGCGGTGTCACACCGGGGGGTCCAGGCGGTCACTACCACAATCCTGGATCTTTCAATTATATCCAATGACCGGGCCCGCGGTAGCAGAGCACACCTACCGTGGGTTTCAAAATTGTATTGCACTACTGCGATCGCGGTTCCCATTGGCTGCAATGGCATTGGCGGTGTCACACCGCGGGGTCCAGGCGGTCACTACCGCAATCCTGCATCTTTCAATTGTACCCAATGACTGGGCCCGTGGTAGCGGAGCACGCCTACCGCGGGTTTCAAAATTGTATTGCACTACCGCGATCGCGGTTCCCATTGGCTGCAATGGCATTGGCGGTGTCACACCGTGGGGTCCAGGCGGTCACTACCGCAATCCTGCATCTTTCAATTATATCCAATAACTGGGCCCGCGGTAGCGGAGCACACGTACCGCGGGTTTCAAAATTGTATAGCACTACCGCGATCGCGGTTCCCATTGGCTGCAATGGCATTGGCATTGGCGGTGGCACTCCGCGGGGGCCAGGCGGTCTCTACCGCTATTTGGCATTTTTAAATTGTGGCCAATGACCGTGATCGCGGTGGCGGATCATGCATACGGCACCTATGGACACATTGTGCTCTAGCAATGGCAATAGCCAATTTTCATCATTGAACACTATACCTTTACAATGTATTCTGGCACCTGTTTGCAAAATGAAATGCCAGTGTGACATTCAACTCACTGATGCCTACACATGCCATGTCAGTGCACATGATTACATGCATTGGCATGTACTTCCTCACATGTCACATATGATATTTGTGTGCATGTACACAGATTTGTTGTGTAATGGAGTCTCATATTTGTGAACATGTCAATGTGTGAGATGGCTAATCAACCCACAGTAATGATGGACTGACCACATAATGTGCCTATTTCACTGTGTACATTGCTGTATTCATTTTGATAGTTGATCAGCTTACACACACTGTGCTCATTGTCTGGAAAAGTTGTGCTCTGTGCGACTTAAGCAAGAAGGTTTGGCAGGTACAGTAACTACGTAGAAGTCAGCAGTGTTGCTGTTTCCAACATGTGCTGTGTCACCTACTCCCAGGGCTGGTGACACAAGATGTAGGAGTGTACCATTCACCATTCACATAGTCAGATTCTGTTTTGGAAGTAGTCAGTATGTACATACTGACCACATGTACTACTACATGAGATCAAGGTAACGACGATAGTGGAGAAGAGGAACGTGTTGACCTACGTCAACAGCTCATCAACAACTACTTCCCTTGAGTGAAGTGACATTGTACAACAGTGACATTGTCTGTTGGCGTTGATGGCAGTGGAAAGGCATAGATGATCTTTTTGACTGCTGGCTGTTGTTGCCTCTGTGCTAATGGCTGATGTGTGTGGCACAGGGTATTGTTTTCCACGTACATCATGTCTATGTTGATGTTGTTGCTCATTGTTCTGTGTGCTGGTTTTTCAGTCAGTCAGTCAGTCACAAATCTTTATTCAGCTATATCCTAGCCATAAAAGAGAACATCATAAAAGTATATTTCATAGAATACATTTCATAAAATAGCAAGCCACTAATTCCTAATACAAGTAAAATTAAACAATTATTAAAAGTCCATGACAATCAATATTACAAACAAACAAATACCGGTTTTGCGCAAGAATTCATTTGCCAGATCATGATCATAATGTGGTAATCTATGTGCGTAATTATCATTTTCCCACAATGTTCCGTAACCGTATAGCCGTGGAGATGTACTTATACACCATTAAACAGGTGAAATCATCATTTAACAATTGAAGATGGTGTAACGCGGCCTGACACTTTCGAATGTTTAAAAATCGTAAAAGCGGTTTCAAAAAGGCACGTCTCACATCGATATACAATTTACAAAAAAACAAAAAGTGCAATGTGCATTGTGCTGAATTTGAGTCACAAGGACACAATTCCAAATTGGCATCACAGTTTGCGTCTCGTGGGTATGAAACCAGTAGATGCGAGATGCCCATCCTAAATCTTATCAGGTAAAACATTTTAATATGATTAAAATGAAAGGAGAAGTACGGTGCAATGCCAGATGAGTATATTAATAATGAGTGATCAACCACCCTTTTTTTCCCCCTCTCCAAATTGTCTCTAGACATGTACAAATAATCTAAAAATTATTTTTTCACCCTGCTTTTGGTATTTTGACTATGTTGCCAGGATTGTCAAGACAATCTGGCATTCCCAAGTTCTTTAAATGGTCAATGATATAAGAAATCCAAGGGATTTTTCTAAAATTGTCCAATTTTAAACAATCTAAAACAAGGGCACGATTCAGGGATGCTTCTTGTTTTGCCCAGATATTGTACCATAATAATAGAGGGGCTAATTTTATGCGAAATGACAGTGGGATCACGCCCAGTTCATTGTGACAAATGGTGGTGGCGGTGCTTTTCGGTACTGTCAGGAGTCGTTTCATAAACGTGTTTTCTGCTATCTGCAGGCCCTTGATATTACCAAAGCCCCATACACCAGAACCATTCAAAGAGACAGCACACGTGCGGGCTTTGTAGATATCAATGATTGCTTTGATGGGCCTTGAGCCTAATTTATTCATAAATCTAAAAATGGCCTCCACGTTTTTATTAAAGCCCCTGATCCTGGCATCGACTAAATTCCGCCAGGATCCTTTTCGGTCAAACAAGATCCCTAAGTAAGAAAAGGTTGACACATAGGACAAATTTTCATTCATTATATGACATGTCTTTGGGGCCTTGGGCAGTTTACCCACCACCATGGTGTGTGACTTTGCTACATTTGTTTTTAGGCCTAAATCATTCATGAATTTATTAAAACTATTTAGAAGCCTCTGCATTCCCACCCCAGTTCTGGACATCAACACACAGTCATCCGCATATAGCAGTGCTGGTAATGACCTGCAACCTATTTGCGGCGCGTCTACATTCCCTTTATTAATTTGGCCCTCTAGGTCGTTAATGTACAAACAAAACAGGAAGGGAGCGAGTACGCAACCCTGCCGTACCCCGCGATCCATCCGTATTCGGGCAGTAAGTTCACCACCTGCCCCGTAACGTACTCTCCCCGTTACTTCCTGATGCATGGCTGACAGGAAATGTACAATTGGTGGGTCAATTCCCATAATCAACATTTTCTCCCAGAGCCTTCCTCTTTGCACCCAGTCAAAGGCAGATGTCAAAACCATGCATCCTAGGGATCCAGGCTTGGCAAGAGTGTATTTGCCTATGACCAGGTGCAGATTGAGTCACTGTTCGACTGTACCCAGTCCACTCCTAAACCCATATTGGATGTCGGAGAAGCTCCCGCTCTCCGATACCCAATTCTCCAATCCCTCCAAAATCACACGGCCCATAATCTTACACGTGCAATCAATCAAAGATATAGGCCGGTAGCATTTGGGATCCGATCTATCTCCCTTTTTGAAAATAGGGACAATGGTCACTGTTCTCCAGGATTCAGGAGGGCCCTGCGCGGCATAACATTTAAAAATATTTGTAATCAATGGTAGCCACAAGGCAGTGTTAGCCAAAAACAAATCAGCAGGGCTGCCATCTGGGCCCGAGGCCTTGTTCTTCACAGTCTTCAGCAAGGCCCTGTCTACTTCATCTATAGTGGGCGGTGCAAGGGTTAGAGGCTCATATTGTAAATCGGAGCTAATACGTGGGTCTCCATCAGATTTATAAAGGCCAGAAAAATGTTTTACCCAGGTATTCGGCATTATTGTGGCATCAATGCTTCCATTTCTAGTGTCATTAAAAATATCATGATTTACCGTTGACCAGAAAAGCTTAGAGTCTTTTCTCCTACATGCTACATGGAGTTTCTCCCAGGCGTCCTGTCTAATTTCTCGTTTTTGGCTATCTAGTGCCTGCTTATAGGCCAGACGCAGCTTTTTTACTTCAGATGCAATTCGAGGTCTAATTTTCAAGGTCTTAATAAGATTATTATGAGACTTTGTGCATTGCCTGTCAAACCATTTTTTGTTTCCCTGTGGGCCTTCAATACGCTTCTTGGTTAATACCACCTTTGTTGTCTGTGATATGGCCTCAAATGCTTTTATCATGGCTAAAGGGTTTATGCTGTCTTCCAGACAAGTAAGCACCTGTGTTAAGTTGGCTGTTAAAATCTGATTTAAGATGCTGGTATTTGTACGTTGATGACTAGTGGTGTGTTTTAGCTGTAATGGCATCACCTGACAAGTAAATGTAATTATCTTGTGTTTTTCTAGGTTCCTTCACCCTATCAATGCCTTGTCACAATCACAGCTTGTGGTACATTGGAATCTGAGTTGACATTGTACATACTGTGATAAACATGGAGCTGACACAAAGTCATAGGTGTGTAAAGAGTGTTTATTTACAATAAGTATTTGTGACAGAGAAATGATTATTTTCAAAATTGTGCAAAGTGACTTTATGAGTTGTCAGTGATGGTAAATGAGACAAATAGAGTAGTCACCACATTGATGTAGTCACACAGTCCAACAGACTCCTGCCATCAACATGGCAATGTGGGTAAGGATAGTTAACAAAGTCAATGTCAAGGGGAACACAAGTGCCATCATGGCTGGCTCAGCGACTTGCGTTTTGATGGTGCATTGCCACGTGATCCTCCTGGTGTTTCTCGGACGTTCCCTCATGCGTTTGGCAGGGGGGGCCTCTGCTGCAGGCTCAGCGGTGTCTGAGGAGTCATTTTGTTGCAGCTCACCCCTCTCTGTGGCAGCAGCTGAGGAGGTAGGAGTCTCAGTAGGCGTGCCACTGGATGGGGGTTGAGCAGTCATTTGGGCAGCATGTCTGTCCCTCAGAACACCCACTTGCTGGCCAATGAGGTCCACAAGTTGGCCCATACATGTGTCCATGGACCTCAGAAGCAGGTGGAGCTCACGCACTTCTTACACAACCTGGCCCATCTGTCCCTGGTTCTGTTCATATGCCCCAAGGACTCTTGCGATGGTGGCCAGGGCTTTGGTCTCAGTAGCCTCCTGTATCTGTCCCCCTGTTACCCTCCCACCTGCCCTGCTGACACGGACCTGTGGCGTTGGGACTCAACGTACTGGCACACTCTCCCTGGCATCCTCTGATTGTATTGTGGTGTTGGTAACCACTGAGGCAGGGAGAGTGTTGCAGGCAGCAGTGGTGATGGTGGTGGTGGCTGCCGCACAGGTCGTTGTAGCAGGGGTCAGCGCTGTTGTTGTTGCTGTGGTGGTGGTGGTGGTGGGGACAATGAGGGCCTGAGACGTAGTGCGCCCTGGCAGTCCTGAGGGGCCAGGTTGTTGCTCCTCATCCGAGAACCGTAGGGAGTCTGCATCTGAGAGTTTACATTCTGGGGGAGACTGGTTCTGCAGGTTGGTGGGGTTTTCTGCTGCAGTTGCTTGTGGATCTCCTGTTGAACAGAGGTTAAATGGTCATTGATGTGCACTCCACAAGCTTGGTGTTAGACTTTTGGATGTTACATTTGATACACCAAACACTTTACATTGCAATCACTTGGTATGGATGAAAGATAATGAGCATCATGACATGACGTTGAGGTACATACATTACTTGTCCATGGTGTGACATGTTAATTGAAACCATGTGCCACGTACAGATTGTGTGATTACAGAGACATGTCATCATCTACCAACTTGCGGCACATCAACTTTTGATGATGCATGTTTTTTGTTTACTCTTCATGGAATCAATTTCAGCTAAGCAAGAACTAGCCATTGTAATGTTATACATACCTTTTTCATATTATGTACTTTACTTTGTTTGTCAGATTGACCATGCATGGTTTGTGTTCATATGGGCCTTCATGCTCTGACACCATGGCACTTACACATTACATTCTGTGCATGATTGGGCCCTGAATTTCTTTCACATGTGACTTGGTGAGTCAAAGTTTTATTTCTTTGACAGTTACATGCGCTTAGCTGTGTGCACACTGGAAGTGGCTTTTGGATCTATGCCAAGTTGGCTGACATGTGAGGGCTGGTGTGGTCATATGGCTCCATGCATTTTGAGAAGGATGGCAAGGTGCATGCACTGACTACCTACCTGTTCGGTGACACAGTGGAGGGAAATGGCTGCCACATGGTTGTGGGTGGGGGGAGTGTTCCATCCTGCTCAGCTGTGGGACAAGGGGGCCTGGTGGGAGTTGTAGTGCTGGATTCCTTCCCACAAACACCCCTCCATGTTAAGATGGCTACCTACCTGTAAGTTTGAGGAGTGCAATGAAATGGCTGCCACATGGTTGTAGGTGGGGGGAGTGTTCCATCCTGCTCAGCTGTGGGACAAGGGGGCCTGGTGGGAGTTGTAGTGCTGGCTTCCTTCCCACAAACAACCCTCCCTGTTAAGGAGACTACCTACCTGTGAAGTGGAGCAGGGGAAGGGAATAGGTTTCACATGGCTCTTGGATGGGGGAGTGTTCCATCCTGCTCAGGGGTGAGACAAGAGAGCATGCGAAGGCTACCTACCTGTAAGTTTGAGGAGTGCAATGAAATGGCTGCCACATGGTTGTGGGTGGGGGGAGTGTTCCATCCTGCTCAGCTGTGGGACAAGGAGGCCTGGTGGGAGTTGTAGTGCTGGCTTCCTTCCCACAAACACCCCTCCCTGTTAAGAAGGCTACCTACCTGTGAAGTAGAGCAGAGGAAGGGAATAGGTTTCACATGGCTCTTGGATGGGGAGAGTGTTCCATCCTGCTCAGGGGTGAAACAAGAGAGCATGCGAAGGCTACCTACCTGTAAGTTAGAGGAGTGCAATGAAATGGCTGCCCCATGGTTGTGGGTGGGGGGAGTGTTCCATCCTGCTCAGCTGTGGGACAAGGGGGCCTGGTGGGAGTTGTAGTGCTGGATTCCTTCCCACAAACACCCCTCCATGTTAAGATGGCTACCTACCTGTAAGTTTGAGGAGTGCAATGAAATGGCTACCACATGGTTGTGGGTGTGGGGAGTGTTCCATCCTGCTCAGCTGTGGGACAAGGGGGCCTGGTGGGAGTTGTAGTGCTGGCTTTCTTCCCACAAACACCCCTCCCTGTTAAGAAGACTACCTACCTGTGAAGTGGACCAGGGGAAGGGAATAGGTTTCACATGGCTCTTGGATGGGGAGAGTGTTCCATCCTGCTCAGGGGTGAAACAAGAGAGCATGCGAAGGCTACCTACCTGTAAGTTAGAGCAGTGCAATGATAATGGCTGCCCCATGGTTGTGGGTGGGGGGAGTGTTCCATCCTGCTCAGCTGTGGGACAAGGGGGCCTGGTGGGAGTTGTAGTGCTGGCTTCCTTCCCACAAACACCCCTCCCTGTTAAGAAGGCTACCTACCTGTGAAGTAGAGCAGAGGAAGGGAATAGGTTACACATGGCTCTTGGATGGGGGAGTGTTCCATCCTGCTCAGGGAAGAGACAAGAGAGCATGAGAAGGCTACCTACCTGTAAGTTTGAGGAGTGCAATGAAATGGCTGCCACATGGTTGTGGGTGGGGGGAGTGTTCCATCCTGCTCAGCTGTAGGACAAGGGGGCCTGGTGGGAGTTGTAGTGCTGGCTTCCTTCCCACAAACACCCCTCCCTGTTAAGAAGGCTACCTACCTGTGAAGTAGAGCAGCGGAAGGGAATAGGTTACACATGGCTCTTGGATGGGGGAGTGTTCCATCCTGCTCAGGGAAGAGACAAGAGAGCATGAGAAGGCTACCTATCTGTAAGTTTGAGGAGTGCAATGAAATGGCTGCCACATGGTTGTGGGTGGGGGGAGTGTTCCATCCTGCTCAGCTGTGGAACAAGGGGGCCTGGTGGGAGTTGTAGTGCTGGCTTCCTTCCCACAAACACCCCTCCATGTTAAGAAGGCTACCTACCTGTAAGTTTGAGGAGTGCAATTAAATGGCAGGCACATGGTTGTGGGTGGGGAAGTGTTCCATCCTGCTCAGCTGTGGGACAAGGGGGCCTGGTGGGAGTTGTAGTGCTGGCTGCTTGTATACATACCCCCATGGAAATATTGCTAGCTACCTTTGTGGTGAATCAGAGGAAGGAAATGGTAGATATGTGAGACATATTTTGGGAAGAGTGTGTTGTACGTAAGTGCATTCAGGTCTAGGAAGTGTAGCTTTCTAGTTGTGCAAGACAGGGCATGGCAGTGTGATGGGATACATTTGTTGGTACTTACCAGCCTTCACTCCCCTGGGAATTCCTGTGAGACTCTCTGGATGCAGTATGGCAAGCACCTTCTCCTCCCATTCAGTGAATGTTAATGGTGGAATGGGAGGGCTACCTCCAGTCCCCTGAGCCAGCTCATGGTTCTTGTTGGCATGCTCTTTCACCCTGCCCTTGAGGTCATGTCACCTCCTCCTGATGTCATGCAGGGTGCGCGGGGTGGTTCCTACTGCATTGAGTTTGCTGACTATCCTTGCCCACATTTGATTTTTTCTGGCTACTGGTGTCTGTTGGACCATGCTTCCAAACAAATGTGGTTCTACTCTGATTATCTCATCTACCATGACTGACAACTCAGGGGCCGATTCCGATTCGGGCAGGAAATCTCTCCGACCGAGCCGGACCCGGAGATATTTGTGACCGAATCGGACCCTAGCAGTCCGACCGAACGAGTACGATGCGTTCGCATGCTATCGGACTCGATTCGGTCGGACTCCCATTGAAGTCAATGGGAGCCGGTCGTACAACGCGTACGCGGGCTCCCATTGACTCAATGGGTGCGAGGCGAACAAGGGTGCCCCCTATAGCGGGTACGTGTCGAAGCGGGTCGCGCCGTACACGCACAGGTAGGGGGGACCCATGGGTCCCCCCTGTGTGCGACTCACGCGGCTAGTCGTACAGGGGGGTCCGACACAGACCCCCAAAGTGCGGCTCCGACTGCTCTCTCGAGCCGGACGGCGCGAGTCGGTCGGACTGCTTGCGGCGCGCATCGTACTTACCCGACCGGGGAACGCCTCCATTGCGCGGTGTGAGTCGTGTCCGTGCGAGTCAGTCGGAGGGGTTGGGTCCCGCGAACGAGTCGGTCGGCGATTTCGCGTACGTTCGCATAGTACTCGCTCGCCCGGACGCACGTCCGACTCGGTCGGAAACAGGGCGTCCGAATCGGATCCGGTAAAGCCGAATCCGATTCGGAGCCCTACCGGCCGATATCGGAATCGACCCCTATGTGTCAGTGAATTTTGGCATTTTTTTCTGTGCCATGGTGTGTGATGTGCAAATGGATGAAAAGTGCAGGTGTGAAGGTGGTGGTGGAGATGTGTGTGGTGTGGGGTGTGTGGGTGGGTGTGATGGTGTGATGTGTGCTGATTTGCCTCTCCTTTGTGCTGTGGTGTTGGGCCCTTCAGTTCTGGAGTTGTGCAAAGGATTCTGGACAGGGAAGGGGTCGGTTTTATACTCAGCTATGTGGGTGGGTCAAAATGGAGTATTCATGTCAGGTGTGTTATCTGGGTTGACCTGGGATTTGTATTTTTTTCTTGCCATGGGGATGTGTCATTGGGGTGTGTCAGATGTTTTTGGAGGCTGCACCAGAAAACAGCCACACTTGGTAGCCTTGTTGTGTGGTTGCTTTCAACCGCCATTCCTCTTTCCGCTCGACCGGCACGGTCTGAATGCAATGGTCCTTCCGCCGGCTCTCCCATTCTTCATTTCGCGCAATCGCGGAGGTCGGGAACAACTGATCGTTCCGCTGGCTCCGCCGTCGTATCATAATTTCACTTGCGGTCATTCTGCTGGTCGATCAGCGTTTTTGGGTCTTTCCGCAGCATTTCCGTCCGCCGCGGTCGGATTTTCAGCTTCTCTGGATGTTCCCGGCGGAGTTTCGTGGAATCCGCCCGCCGCGGTAGGATTTTTCTGGCAGGGCATTCTAATCTGACCGCCGCTTTTTCCGCGTTACATGCGGACGGTTAATTTCCGCTACCATGGCGGTCGGAATGCTTTTCCGACCGCCATCGTAATCAGCCCCTCAGTGTGGAAAACTACTGAAATTGCAGCCATTAGAGGATGAAATCCATGGGTTTCATCTGTGCGCACATGAACACAAAAAGACAGAAGCTTAACTGACCATTAGATTAAGTGCCATTGCATTATGCACAGAATTACGTCATTTTTGGTAGTCTAATTGGTATTGTGAGATTATGTTGTTGACAACTGAAAGGTCTAGTGCTCTTCCCTGCTGGTTGCAGGATCTTGACTTTAGCCCTATGTTGTGTGTAGTCACAATTCTTTTCCTTAGTTCAAGAATGTTGCCTGCCACTAATGCAAATTCAAAATGCATCTTTAAAGTGGCAACCACAGAGGAACTGCTTTTAGATGGTTGCTTGTCCATTCCACTTGTCCACTGACACAGTTTGCATTGTTTACAATTGTGGTTGCTTTTTGTTCAGCAACTTCCATATCTAATTTCAGTCCAGTCCAGAACAAGAGTTGAATAAAATTAACACGGGACTCACACCCTAGTAGCTATGGCATCAAGTAGGCAGACTTAACTTAAGGAAAATGTATTTAGCATTACAAGAAAGCTACAAAGTGAAAACACAACAAAATAAAATCCTAAACATTTTAAAAATCAAGAAAATGTAATAGGAAAAACGACACAGAAAATGATTAAAATCCAATGAAGGGAAATGCAAAGATGTTAAAGGTTTAGGACAAAAAAAATCGAGAAAAAGTAAAGTGCCAATCCGAAGTTACTGTTCGCTGGTAATCAGGACCTATGCATGATCTTAGGATAACCGCACTGGAGTGGAGGTTGGATGCACCAAGCAGCAAATCCCACTCAAAAGTGTTACTTTCTGACTTAGGGCTTACTGGCTGTCTTATTACAAGTGCCACAGGATACAGTGAACTTGCAAACTATCTGCAAAAACCCTAATTCAAAATCCTCCAGCAAGAAAAGGTTGTAGACTGTTTTTAATATTTATTAAGAATCTAATTAAAGAGTGAAGTTGGGCTTTTGATAAACAAACAGGAGAGGTAACTTTTAAAATGTTATATTTTGCCAACCTGAAACTCATGCTGGCTAATTAGCATTACACTTCCCCCTGATTCCTCCTGACAGTGCTTCCCCATCATTACATTAATGTGTAGTGTAAATGGCTCCCCAGCAGACAAAATGGTGTGGGCATTTTAGCAGGAAGTCAAGAGGCCTAATCCAAGGGTGTGAGGTGTGTGAATCATCATCTCCTAGGAAAAGCAGTTGGGCAGGGTTTAGGAATGTAATTAACTTGAAAGGGACCAAGGTGAAGCCTGCCCATTCATAGGTTAGTGCAAAGTGAAACCTGGAGAAGAGAGGCCTTTCGATCCCATGGAACAGTGAAGTCATCCTTCTGCCATACCAGTGGGAGGTGCAGTTGTTCCCAGATCCAGGTTGGTGTGGTTCAGGGGAAGGGGACTGCTCATATCCCTAGACACGCCCCTGGCTGGGTTGCCAGCCTCATCCAGGAGTAGAAAGGATCTGCAGTTCTCTATTTCCCTATCAACAGTGCACGGTGAAAAAGTTTGCAGCAAGGCAAACAGATGCGGTGCAAAAGAGGGAGAGATTGCCCTTGGGACCTTTGAGCTGTTGGTTAGTGAATGTCCTGATGTTACCACCACTTAGCTGTCTAGTGATTTCTACAAAAGTGGCACTTCAACCCCAGATCATCAGAACACATCTGGGTCTAAAGAAAAAAGGAAGACGTCTGAACCTGCTGCCTGTGACCTAAGTAGAGAACTGAAGAGCTGGACCTGCCTTGAATGTACCCACAGCTAGGAAGTGAACTACATGTATCTGTTGTCTGACTTCATGTGTGGCTACAGGGTCATCAAAAACTAAAGGGGTCCATTTTCTTGGAATGTCCAGCTGACCAGCAGTAACTGGACGTAGACTGTTCTTGCTGGTGGCCTCTACTGGAGTGAATCCCCCCCTTATGTGTTGTCCCTGATGTCTTGGAAGCCTTTGAAGAAATAAAGAAGAACTGCTGTATAAAGTCAGAAAAGTTGGGTCTTAGAATTTTTGGGGTTTTCCAAGACCTATGAAGTATCAGCACGGTCTCACGGCAGAGGTGTCTAACTTCAAGAAGATTTAAAGCCCAATAACTGAAAATTCCATGCTGTGCAGGAATTGGTGTGCATGCGCACAGGGAGGCACATGTGGTGCCCCCCGTGTGCATTTACAGGTGTGAGGCACCAGGGAGCCCTGTAGGTTTCCCTTTGTTTCCTCTTCGCCATGGTTTTTATGTCAGTGGGACTGCCACGAAAACTGAGGCAGAGAGGAAACTTGTAGTATGTTGGGCTGGACAGCAGTGGTCTTGCCAAGCATATTAATGCATCCTGACTGCCGCAACACCGTCAGGAAATGAGGTTCCCTAGCAGCTGCGGCGGGGTTGTGGTGGCCCCACTTCCCATATAGTAATAGGGCAGTCGGTAGACCGCTAATGCCGCACCAATGTGAGTCTTGCAGTCCGTGGACTGCCAGACTCGTAATCTGGGCCTTAGTCAGACACAGCTTTGAGGCTTGCCCCACAGGAGGATTTTGAGCTTCAAAAACACAGTAGGTAGAAATCTTGACCAGCCAAAGGTGTCAAAAGTATTTGCCCAAAAAAAAGATATCTGTGGTTGCAAAATATTTATTTTTACTCACAGGGCTTTTTATACCAAAATTAACAACTTCAGTGGGAATTTGTCCACCAGTTATATGTCTTTGAGAGGACTTTGCTTGATTCATCCTGCAGCATTGCCCAGCTGTAGTATTTTGACTTCAATTTCAGAGATTAAGGGCCTGATTTAGATCTCGGTGAATGGGTTACTCTGTCACAATGATGATGGATATCCTGCCTGCCGAAACATAAATCCCTATATATCTCATGGCATTTATATTTCGGCGAACAGGATATCCGTCACCGTTGTGACGGAGTAACCCATCCACGAAGATCTAAATCAGGCGCTAAGTCCGAAGGTAAAATCTCTGACAGAAATGGCCATTTGGGATATCTGAACTCCACCCATTACAGTCAGCATGAAATTGCTTTGTCTTGGTTCTGGTTAACTGAAAACGATGACTTCTAATTGGCACTTTGCTTTTTATTGGCACTTTTTTGTCCTAAAGTCTTAGAAATGCATATCTCCTGTTCCACGTATTGGGGGTTAATCATTTGGTCTCATTTTTCTTATTAGGGTTACTTCTATTTTTTGAAATTAGTTGTAGGATTTCTATTGAGCTGTGTTTTGACTTTTTAATTATTTGGAACTCCTTAATACTTTAGAACTTTTCCTTAATTTAGGCACGTCTACTCTGTGCCATATCTACCATAGGTTGAACCTAGGTTGCATATTTAACGTGTGCATTGGACCTGGCAGGATATTGGACTTATTATTTGTGAAGGACTCACATCCTCCCCAATTGATAACCCATTTTCTTTTAGATGTGTTTAAAATTAACCAATTTAAATAAAACTGCTTAATTATGTGGTTCAAATCTGATGAGTCAAATCACATTAAACCTTAAACAGTAATTTATATTAATCCATCAAGTTGTATATTGATATTGGTATTTGGTCCTGCAGTCCCAAATGTCAAATTCTTGAGAAATATTATCGTTTCAATCAGTTAATTCTAATTTGTGAGAAAATAAATTTCTATATATTTAACATGGTGAAAAGCACTCATTTATAGGAGTGGAACTAGTTTATTGTCACCAAAATTTAACCCAGAGCAAGAGAGAGAAAGCAAAACAGTGACAAAGAAAAGGAGAGAGCAGGGATGAAAACGAGCCCAAAAGAAATAGGAAATGTGGGTTCTTGGAAGAAAGAAACATGAGGCGAAATCTAGACTACACAGCCTTGGTATTTGGCTAACATAGCATTCAGCAACACAGGTAGTGGGATACTAAGAACATCTTTGGGACTGTTCTAATATTTTAACAAACTAAACATTGCTGATTTGGGAATACTTGGAGATCTGGAGAGCATTTCATGAAATATAATTTCAGTGTTGTGTACAATGGCCCTGCTTTTAATTTACCCATGTACATGAAAAAAACAATGGTTAAAGTGATGTACAGTTTTGTGAACTGATGCCTCAATCATGTACTGCTTATTTTCCATATTTTATGCTTTCCTGTGAAATGTAATTTTATACACTGCATTTTGTGTAATAAAAGCATTTACATATGTGTGTGCATGTGTGTGTGCATGTGTGTGTCTATATATTTAAATATAGGTAGAACTCCCCACCCTTAAGGAACTTTAACTCATGCCCTACAGTAAATATTACTTGTGCCCTCACCATGCAGTGTTGTTATCAATGAAGAAATTTCACATGTTGCAGTGATGTTATCAATGATGTTATAGAACATGTCATGAGTGATGTAAAATGTGAGGTAATTAGCATGGCATGGAGAGGGCGTGAGTTATAGTTACTATAGGACATGAGTTACAGTTACTTCAGATACTATAACTGGTGAATTTCTGTGATTTTGTTTGTTTAAAATTTTATTTTTTGCTGACACTTTCACCTAACTACTACCCTTTGACCTTTTTTTCCTGTGGATTTCTACGTTTTTTTTAACTTAAAGTAAGATGACCATCACTGTGCACCTAATACCCTGCAAAAGCCTACCTTCCTGGTCGTGAATGGTCAACTGTCATGAAATAATATAAAGGCTAGGATTTTAGTGAGGCAGGCCTACTGGCTTTGTTAAAGTGTCAGAACAACAAACTATGAAAAGCAGACCTATTGCCTTTACCAAGCGGTTAGCATATCAACAAATATAATGTTGACCTATTGGCTTTGTCAATAAATAAGCACATTAATTTAGCAATAACTATAATTCAATGTGCTTTCATGCGTATACATGGGAATGGTTGATAATAATCATAGTCATTCAATAAAACATTTTTTTCAGAACATCCCTTAAAATGTTTTGAGCCTTTCTTTAACTTTCTTCAAGCCACAAAATGCAGCTACAGAACTAACCACAAGGGGGGCCTGCACTCCAGTTGGAGAACGTATTGCTCCACCTCGGAGTTCTTTAAAAATATGGAAAGCTCTCCTGGGGTCATGCATTCAATGACCCAGGAGACCTACGATTTTTTTAACATTTCTAAGGGGCTGCTGTGCTTCCTGCAACCCCTCCTCAACATTTTTATAGCATGTTGGTGGTGCCTCTTGGTAGACTGTTATAAAAGTAAAAACACCAAAGCACAAGTCACTCGTTTATTCTTAATTTTTTAAAATGTAATTATAATTTGTGTGTCCCGGTCCTAGCCCTAGACACCCAGATTTTATGTCTATGTGAGGGGTGGCTCCTGGCAGCACCCAAGATGGATGCTGTCTGGGGAACCTGCAGCAGCCCAAAAGGGCCTTGTAGCTCCCCTAGGCAACATCCATCTTCGGTGTCACCTGGAGCTGGCCCTTTTGTTTTGCAATTGCAGTGCAGGGAGCTTACTTCCACGCTGCTGTAGCCTTTTCCTTTTTTGGATAATGGGTGCCAAAGGTGGTCTTTTTGAATACCTTCAGGGCCACGGCGGTAGGCCCATGGCCCCCGCTGCCCCGTCAGCTCCCCTGCCAGTACCCATCCTGGGCCGCAGGAGGAGCCGGATTGTGTTCTTTGCTCTCACCTGGCAGGAGCATCTTTTCCATCAGGTGGGAGCAATCCTCTGTTCCCTGTCCACCAGAGTGTAGGCAGGGAGATACATTTTAGCTCCTACCTGGCGGGATCCTTTCTGCTCCTACTGGTTGGGAGCAATGAAATCTTCCCTGCCTGCTCTCTGGTAGAGAGGGAACTGCAGTGTCACAAGAGTTGGGGTCCCCAGGACACTGTCATGAGTCAGGTCCCAGGTATGGATTTCCTGGTAAAGAAACTAGCTCAGTGTGGGGCCCCATGCACCCCTACCCAGTCAAAAGCGGTTCGGGCCCCAGAGAATGGGTTTGAGGGCTTAAGCCGGGGAGGGAGGCCCCACTCTTCCCTGCCATCTAACAAATGGTGAGCCTTGGGGGATGGTGGCTCAGGGGTTGAAATTGCCACCCTCCCCATCAATTAAACTGATCAACCCCGGGGGATGGGGTCCGCAGGGCCTCTTGAAGGCTCACGGAATGGTGCCCCACACCCCTCCCCTCAAAAATTAAATGCCATCAAAGCCCCAGGCCCTGGCCCACCCTAAGGGGGCTTTCTTTTTAAATTTCACTATGGATCCACTGATTCCACATGGATTTGCAGTAAACATTTTTTTTATTTCTTTTTGGCCCTGGTGAGTCCCCCAAACCAGGCCTAGGGGGCAGGATATCCCTACAATGCCTCTATGTATTTTTTAACCTTTTTGCCGGGCAGAATCCCTGAGTCCTAAAACAGCTGTCACTACATCTTTGTTGAAGTGGTGACAGGTAATCGGATCATCTCTTTTGATCTGTTGGCTCTGCAGATCTTTTGCGGGGTTATATATGCATACATTTTGAATCTTAATTTCTCGACAACTACTGAACAGATTTACACCAAATCATAAAAAGCACACTTTCTGGACAATGATCTAGTTTCCAGCCACAGTTTTTGTAATTCTGTTCAGCTATTTTTGCAGTATCTCTGTTCAATTTTTCAGTGGAAAATTACATGGGGGAAACACATTTTTAGACCTTCCTTTTTCTCAGGCCCTGGTTGATGGATCACTCCGAAACTTTAAGCTGAGGTGAATGAGACTTTTTTTGGGAAAGTTTTGTGAAGATTCAGATTGGTCATTTCTGCAGGACCAAGATCTCTGATTGGCTTTTCACAACAGGAGGAAAAGTGTTGTGGCAGCCATTACAGGGCTCAGGGGCTCTAGAACATAGAAGAGGCAGGGTAGGGATACCCTAATCCACAAACCCAAGAGCGGAGTCCCGCAGGACCAAAAAATGAATTAAAGAAATGTACAAATGCAGGTAGGGGTCAATGGGAGGTTGGCTGCTAACGGGGGTTGGCCACCTGTGGGAGGTTGGGTGCAGGGTCTGGATTGAGAACAGGCCCTATGGCCACCCCCCGCTGGGAATAGACAACTGCTTTGTGCGGTATGTGATGACAGTCCGCAGAGGATTGTGTGCAAGGTCAGGCCACAGGCCAGGCCTAGGAGCCAATCCCACCAAGCACAATCAAAAGCTGTACACAGTGAGGGGGTGGTCCTCCTTTATGGGTTGGCTGCAGATGTGACATAATAAGATGCTATTTTATGTTAAAAAAAACGTAGAAATTGACAGAAAAAAATAAAGATTATGGTGGAGTTATCCGTAAGTAAGGTAGTAAGATTTTAACTTACATTAGAAAAAAAACTTTGAAATTCACTGGAACAAAAGCAAGGGTTAATGTGGGTTTATATGTGGTTCTTCTAGTAAACGAACATGTAAAAAATAAAAAATAACAGAAATTTGCCAGTTATAAATTATTGACTTAAGTATAACTTGAACTACTATGATGCACTTCCGGTGACCTCACATATTACATCACTGATGACATCTGAAATCTAAGGTGGTGCATGTTATACTTATGTCCATAACTCTGGCTTTGTTTGATGAATCTACTCAAAATGTTTCAAAAGAACGTTTTGTACTGATATGTCAAACGGGGACCAATACATTAGGTGCCCAAACAGTTGATCTACCATGTTAATTCCCATAAGAAGATTTGCTTTCCAAATTAGAAAAAAAAGAGCTGAATGAAATTGTAACAAATTTGGAAGAACGTTAGAACTGTACTCAGAAAGTGTACTTTTTGTCATTTGTTGTAAATCTGCTCAGCTCTTTTCAGGAAATTAGCATTTAAAGATGGGCTTGGGTTGGGATTCAAAGAGTTAAAAAGTTAAGTGTATCTACACTGAAAATTAAAAAAATAAGGGGGCATATTATCAAGGGCTTTATCGCCGCTTTAGCGGCACTTTTTGCCGCTAAAGCGGCGATATTTTTATCGCCCTATCAGCAAGCTGTCGCTAACAGGCGTTAGCGACAGCTTTCAGGCGATAGCGGCCGCTTTTCCCATCGCCTTGCATGCCAGCGATAATTATCGCTAATGACATGCAAGCTAGGCGTTCCCAACTAAAAGCGACTGAAAACAGTCACTAACACAACTACCCCCTATTAGCAAGGCAGGCGAAGCGATAAAATAAATCGCGCTAAGCGCGTTTATCGCTAGATTTTAACACCTGCTACTGAGAATGACTTACCTGTTTGTAGTATAGGAGGTGGATTGTAAGGCTAAATCCACCATAGCGTTAATGCGAGAATATCGCTGGTTTTCCAGCGATATTCTCGCATTTCGCCGCTATCGCTGGAAATTTTATCGCAATGGAGATAAACCTTGCTAATAGGGTGTTATCTCAGCAATAATTTCCAGCGATAGGCGGCGTTAAAAAATTTCGCGCTAAGCGCGGTTAGCGATAAATATCGCTACTCCTTGATAATATGCCCCAAGGTTTTCTAATTGTAGAGGGAGCTTTTTCTCCTGTCGAACATTTTGGTACCACAGTCCCAGTCCCAGTACTGTGAAAGAGTATCTGATGGGCTGGCAACAACTAAGAAGAAAATGTTATGGCCACCATTACAGGATTTGGGTACTTGGTCCCTGTGTCTTGAAAATGTATTTAAAGGGTATAAGGGGCAGGGTAGGGACATCATGACCCCCTGGCACATGTGGGCAGGACACAGACGGTCCCTTATCCTGTATGTAAAAATAGAAAAATATTGGGCCACCGGTACCATGTGGGACCCAGTGTTGCCCCCCAGTGAGGTACTGCGCTGCTTATGCAAGTAACCGCTGTCCAAGCTACACCCCTTGGTACCTCAGGAAGCTTGCATGGTACTGCGGTACCATTAGGTGGAACTTGCATAGCGGGTATCACAGGAGTACCACAAGGGTCGGCCACTTGCAGCAGTATTGGGTGCAGGGCCTAGCTGGAGATCAGGCCCCGCAGCCAACCCCCGCTGTGCAATCAAAGGCTATGTGTTGCAGGGGCGTTGGCTGAATATAATTTTTTTTTAAAACCTGAAATTCACTGAAAAAAACAAAGGTTAAAGTGACATTGTGGTGAGTTATGATATTAAGGTCTTAGCTTACATATAAAAAAAAACCTGAAATTTACTGAACACAGCAAAAGGTTAATGTGACGTAATAGGTATTGAATTGAGATGAAACCTAATGTTTTTTTAAACAAACTGAAATTCACTATAGTTTTTAGTGCTAACTATAGCTTGACCCCAATCCGCCCGCCATGCACTGTTTATGACCTCACATATAACATCACTCATGACATTATATATTTTTTTATCTACACATTCTTTTGCACATATTTTTCTCTTTACATGTGTTTATTGTTTTATTCATAACAAAAGCCTAGGTACATCAAGATACAATTTCGGCAATTAGTAGGCAAAGTCAAATGAAAAATGTATCACAAGAGTGCATTGAGGCACTATCAAAGGTCCTGATATAAGAAAACATATAAACATGTACAGTAACATATTGGTTATAGGAGTTTATTTTACATATACTTTAGAGGATAATGGGAAGCAAATAAAGTCAGGCAATAAACTAATCTTCTTCAAACAGCCAAGCCAAAAAGCACCTCCCCTCATGCATCTCATCTCTCCACTTCCCTAGGGGGACATTCACCTCTCAAGTACTCCCATCCAGAAATATGGGCGTCACTGTGCCGGGGTCAACAAATTGTTCAGCTAAGTCAGATGGTCCTCCCATTGTTCCATGAGGTTACACCTCCCACCCCTGGCCGTTCCATCAGCTCTTATCCAGAGTTTTGCTGTTGCCAAGCGGACCACATCCGTTTGCCATGCCTTAATTGAGGGAGCAGTCGTCGCCTTCCAGGACATGACTAAGACAAGAGCCAGACCCTGAAAGCACACCAGGTGTTATATTTTTTTTGTTATCACCCCTGAATTAAGGATGCAATGGGTGGAAACACAAAGTAGGATAGAATCCGAGATAGCAGAAATACAATGGCTCATCAATTGCCAGTAATCCGAGATCACTGGGCATACCCACACGATATGAACAAAGTCCGCCTCAACCTTTTGGCATCCGGGACATTGTGTACTTTCAACAAGGTACATCTTCCCTCATCTGTCCAGAGAGAGGTATGTGTGATGCAGATAATTAAATTGCATGAAGCGGAACCGATCATTCTGCATAATCAATTTCAGGAATCCCAGACATCTCTACCAGACGGTGTCTGTCAATTCTACGGACAATTTATCTTCCCACCATTCCTTGAGGGCATGGAAGCAGGGATCAAACTTTTAATGTGAAAAGGATTTAGAATATTAAGACCGTGGGGTCACACAAAGGTTACCTATGTTGGGAATTGATTGTAATGGAGATTAGCTCAACATGCACTGTACATGGTCACAGCTAATGACCACACTAGGGATAAGTGACAGTGCTAAACCTTTGGTCACTGACACTGCACTCAATGCTGACCACCGTCAAAGGCTGTTCACAATTACTAGTGAGGCTACAGGGGTGAGTGAAGTGCTGGCACTGAACTCAAATATGGAAGCTTGAACCATTACATTTCACTGTTCATGTCCTTACACCTAATGGTACTGATGACATCACAAATGTTATCATCCATTATATCACTGGTGACTACTGCTGGTTCTGGCCCATAGCCCCTGTATAATATGTATAATATATAGCATATACTTGTAGCAATCAGTGGTAGGTTGTGTCACTATATGTCATGCTGTACATTGCATGACAGGTAAATCAATGTAGAGCATGCAATATTATTGTGGAACGATATTAACGGCATTGATAAAGTGTCATACAATGTGACACATAGGTCCACCCACAAAATGATACAAGCCAAATGGCTAATTGCACACATGAACTTTGCACACACATATACATGAGCAGATTTAAAATATGCATGTTTCTGTACATGCTTCAAATAAACACATTGTACTTGACATTTACCGGGCAAACATTATACCTAACATTGACAATGTCGAAAAAAATAGGTGACTTCCATTGATGCTAATGTTCTAAGATTAATTAGCATACAGGGGGCCACAGTGTTGATTGAAAAGACTGTTTTGCATCTGCAACAAAAATAAGCTGAAGAAAGCAAGGTGTCTGGTATATACAATAGAGGTATTTTTATCATTCAGAATGCTTATACAAGGGAATCCTAACACTAGGAAAAACAACAATATGTGGTAGCCATGAGAAATCCTGATCAGAGTGTCTCATAGCTGTCACAAGATATTGCGACCCATTGTAGTAACTGGGGTCTTTTGCATCATACACCCTTACAATAGAGCCCCAAACTGAAATCAAGTATCCATATTAGCACATGACTCTAAGGCAGAGGTCTTCAAACTTTTGTAGGTTGAGCCCCCCAGTTGAATTTTTTGAAATGTCGGGCCCCCCAACTGACAGAAATTTCTGGAATCTGGTACACTACATAATTGACCGCCACGCGCATTTCACGGGCCATATCCGGCAAATAATGTTCAACGCAATATGAGTTTAGTTAACTGTAGGTTTGTGAGTGGGTGTGGTTAAATGACAGAGGCTTATTACACAGCTCAAAACAAAATTCTCCAAGATAAAATGTGCGCAAATTGGTTTTACTAGGATGCTTTGTTTTACACATGACAGATTGATAATAACACCACCAACATTAATGTGACGGGTGCGCCTGTCTTTCGCCACAGAGACGGTCAATCTGTGGATGGATTTTTGCTACTGCCATCCTCAGGTTGTGCTCCACATCCAGTCTTGAACGGTACTTAGTCTTTAATACCGCAAGTGCTGAGAACCCAATCGCACATAAATAGGACGAGCTGAAAGGCAAGAGAGTTTTGATCGCAGTTTCTCTCAAAGCTGAATATTCTGCAGACAATTTCAGCCAAAACTCTCCCAGTGAGACTTTGCTGAAATGCATCTGCAGAGTGCGGTCACTTTGGAGATCAATTAGTTCTTCCTGCATACGAATCGGGAGATGGCTTGCCACCCCTGTCAGAAATGGTTGAAAGACCCAGTCATTGAAGTGATCGTTGTCCTCAGGAAAATACTTTTGCAAACTATCCCTGAGAGACGTCAGGTGATTTCTTATTATCAAAGCAACATTTGGAAGTTCATATTCCGTCTCCGCAAGAGCATCTACTAAACATGGAAACTGCTCAAATAGGCCATCTTCAACTAGTCTTCTCCACAATTCAAGCTTCTTCTTGAATGCAGTTATTCTTTTATTCATGGTAAAAGAAGTCATGTCAGCTCCTTGCAGAGACAGATTCAGGGAATTTAACTTCTCAAAAATGTCAGCAAGGTATGCTAGCAGCACAAGCCAGCGGGGATTGCATAGTTGTTCTGCTTTGCAGGGGTCCAAACACAGGAGAAACTGCCGTACTTCATTCCTTAATTCAAAGATGCGAGACAGCACTTTCCCCGGGATAACCACCGCACTTCTGTATGAAACAGCAAGCCATCATGCTCAGCTCCCATTTCTGCACATAAAATTGCAAATAGACGAGCTCTTGTGGGATGGGTCTTTATGAAGTTTACTATTTTTATAGCAGAATTCAGCACATCCTCTAGTTCGCTGTCCATGTTTCGAACAGCAAGGGCTTCCCGGTGTATCATACAGTGGGTCCACAGAATATGTGGAGCCACTTTCAATACGTTAGCTTTTAGGCCAGCCCTAGCACCACACATTGAAGGAGCACCATCTGTGCAGATCCCAACACAGTTTTCCCATTTTAAGCTATGGATATTCAGGAAGTCATTGATAATGGCAAACAAATCGGATCCTGTTGCCCGCCCCTTGATTGGCTTGCAAAATAAAAATCTTCTAATACTAGCGTTTCATAACAGTAACGAACATAAGCAATTAAATGGGCATCCTTTGACACATCAGTTGCTTCATTCAGCTGCAAAGCAAACAAACTTGATTTCAACCGGGCTATGAGCTGTCCCTGGATATCTTCTGACATGTCAGAGATGCGGCGGCAAACTGTTGTGTCTGAGATGGGTATACTTTTGAACTTCTCTGCTGCTTTTTCACCAAGCATTGTCCTAGCTACATCGAGCAATGCTGGGAGAATCACCTTTTCTCCATCTACAAAGGGCCTTTTGTTTTTGGCAATGTGGTATGCTACTTGGTATGATGCTTTTAATGCATTTGCAGGAGTATTTGCCACATGTTTCACCACTTCTTTCTGGTGAGTTATCTCTTGCAACTTCCTGGCAAAAAAATCTCTGCTTTTTCCTGCTAGAGACCCATGTTTCGTTTCAAAGTGACGCCTTAGTTTGGTTGGCTTCAAGCTGTCGTTGGCTAAGATCACGCCACAAACCACACACTGTGGTCTACTTTCTCCACTAACTACAATGCAGGTGAAACCAATATCCAAATAGGAGGAATCATATTTCCTTGTTTTTGCAGCTTTTCTCTCTCCATCTGTTTCTGTTTCAGCTTTTCGCTTGAGCACTCTACCATCTTTAGGGAGCAGGAAACGATCCATTTCAAATGCTTGCTTAACCTAAGATACAAAATTTGAAGCTGCATGTTAATGAATAGTAGTACATGGCTGCAATTTTACAGCTGCAGGAGGTATAGCAGGTTTTTAACTTTGTAGTTTCAAAAAAATCTGTAAAAAATTCTTCTTATGTTTAAAATAAATTTGAATAAAAGAATAATTTTGTGGTAAGTGGATAAAAAGTAAGTCTAGCTCATCCAGGCTTTAAGTAGGTGCTCCCAAAATTACTGCAGTATGTATATGCTGTATACCACCAATGAGGCTCTGCAAGTTACTTGTTCAATGGTTAGTGAGGGCAAACGTCAGCACTGCCCCTTCACCCATCACTGAAAAACAAAGGTGTACCTTCTTATTCACTTCCTCAGATGTTCCTGCTGCTTGAAAAGGAGTCCTCGGCCTAGCGATCAAGTAGCTTTTTCCTTTGCAATGAAGAGAAAATGTTTAAGAAATATTACTTGCATGTTCTCAATATGTTTTGCAAAAGACACTGTGAAAGCTCGAGAGATCAGAATCATAGTGATGGTCAAGGGAGTGAATGACATGCCTAGAAGTTACCTGCTGCCTTATCTTAAGGGCAAATAAAGTACGGCATGATCTGCAAGTTATTAGTTTGAAGTCCTAATGGCTGGTAAGATAGCCAGGATCTCCAAGTTAAAAATTTGATTTCTGGCAGGCCACATTAGCTTTCCATTCTTTCAAGTTTGTTAAATTGATCTTGCATGTACTTCATCGTAGCTCCTTCACTTCAATATTCCCCATAACCAACAGATCCACTCTCCTGAAAGCAACAAATTTCCTTTACCTTGCCAATATTTCAATACGGGCAGTTCCTCTGCAGAGAGGCAAAGGATTGTATGAGCATGTATTTGGATTTTTTTTTATGACCCACTGAAAGCCGCTATGTGAAACTTGCACTGCCTTTGATTCTCAAATCCAGAAGTCCTAATCATAGTGACAGACACAAGAGGTTGTACATAATTTTCATGGGGCCCTGGCCTTTGCTCGTAGGCATGTGCGATTTTACAGACAGAAGGCCAGGGCAAAAAAGCACTGGGGGAAAAGAACTAATTATACAGCATCAACAATGGTCCATGTAACGTATGCTGCTCAATGGCATCTGTAAAGGGACAAGGAGGGCTCCTGGGATACTCTGTACCGCCACACTGTAGCTTCTAAAAATGTTGTATTCGAAACATAAATCTTTTCTATGCCAATGCTAAGACACCATTGGTTAAGACACCACCTTGATATATTGGGAAAAATTGGTGCCAATAATTACTTTAAAAATATTTTTCTTTCATAGTTTTACATTGTACAAACTCAGCTCCTGGGCACTGGAACACTTTAAATGAGCACCAGTTACATTACACAGAGTCAGATTCGTTTTCCTTACGCATGGATAAATTACGTTATTTCGTCCAAGATCACTTGATGTTGCGCCGAGGCTGGGATTCAAACGTGCCTCCCAGTTCCAAAGTCAACAGCTCTGGATATAAAATCACATCCTCTCCCCTTTAATTCGATGGGGTGGAAAGTATCAATCCAAGTACACCATGCGAACGAGTACAGTGGATGAGTGCAAACTAAAAGAGGGTGGGGTTTGCTTACTGTGATTGCTTAATGAAAAAAAGGAGTTCAAATGATGCAGTGTACAGCATAAAGTTCTAGAAAACTGGGGCATTTTATGGCCAAAATATTCCACAGGTATAATCCCCAATTTGTCTTATTCCCAAAAAGCATACAACCCTCAAAGTCAAGCCCATACTGGCCCAAACAATTTTCCTGGGCCGGTTTTAGGGCAGTACAACTGGTGCAGCCGATGTGTTCATTAATAACTTTTGGTTTTAAAAGTACTTGCTGTTTTCTTGCTGTCTAGCAGTTTTCAGGCAACAGTAAAAATGTCAAGATAATGCAGGTGATTCATGTTTCTGCTGAAGAGAGGTGTTTTGTCTAGTCGCATTTTTCACTCATGATGTAGCACAGAGGGCTAATGTGCCTGCTGCAAAGAACGTATACCATGCAGATCACACAACGGTATTCCTCACCGTTTTGTTGAACATTTCCTATAGAATGCTTTATACACATAAGATTCATTGCCTCTTTATAACCAGTGCTTAGTTTAAGCCGATGGTTGTCTGTAGATTCAACCGGAACTCATTTCTGGTGACCAGCACTTATTTTTTCTTATTCACATTTACCTAGAGAACAAGAGGAATAAACGAACACACAAAGGGGAAGAAAGAGGAAAAGAAAAACGGAAATAAGTCACAGAGGGTGAAAGGAGGAAACTGCAAAAGTGAGATAAAGGTGCAGGGTGTGACTGGTAGTGGATTAAAAGGCATGACATTACAAAACAACGCATTTGGAAAACTAACATTTATTATTGTTGGCTTTGGGCATTTGAGCCGAGCTCTGGGCACTGTGTACAATTTGTGTGATGCAAAGTGCTCTGACACCCTATGGTTGGTATGAGTAGCACTATAAAACAAAAGAAATGCATGTGAGAAAGGGACCGCGGAGAGTTGAGTGGCACTATTGGAAGGTGGTAGTGAGGGAGTCTGTGGAGATGGAAGTTATTGGGGGTTTGGGTGCCAAAAAAAGATTGTCGCACCAGGCGCCCTTAACTCTAAAGCTGGTCCTGCAACCACCCAGTGTGTTTCCTACCCGTGAAGCCTCATATTCAGAGAGCACATAGAATAGTTGAGCTGCTGTGCCAGTTGCTTCGAGAAAGGAAGCAGTCTCCCAAGCCTGCAGTTTTTTTGTGGAAACATAGAATAGATATATATTATATATAAAAATGACAGCAAATGAAATAGAGTCCTCAAAATAAGATTAAAATGGCTTTTCACATTGGATTAGCAATGGGAAAAATCGAGACTGCAAAATGTGACGGGCTCCTCAAATAGTGCACTATTAGCTTGAGATGTGCCTAAACTGGCAGTGGTGGCAAGGTCTTGATCGCCAGTCCATTTTGTTGCCCTGGATCCAGTGGCGGCTGCTTCAAATCAAAAGTGGAAAGGTGTGGGTGGGTAAATTAAACACCCAAGTGAAAACTGTAGAAACCAATGGAAAAAACACATTAAAAACCAGATGCAAGTAGAATCAAAGCAGGAAGGCCCCAGTGTGCTGAAGAAAGCAACGCCCTACGTGCACAACACCTGCAAAACTAGTCAAGTTAGCCAATAGCTTCCTTATCAGCCTCTCCCAAAATATTTAATCTGTTCACTCCCTTCATGTGTTTGTGGTGCGTGACTTTCTGGTTGCATGTGTGTTTTTGGCTGTGCTGTGTGTACAGATTCCGTGAGGATGAGGTACTCTTGTTTTACTTCCTGAAAATAAAACGTCTTTGCTCGCTTGTGTTCTTCTGTTGTCTGGTAACAAGTGGCTGCCTAAGAGTGAATTGGTGAGTCCCAAGTGGATAGAAGAGTTTTTGTAATAATGTAAAAATGAAAATCCCTTTTGAACAGCAGAAGGCGCCGTGCTCCAGGTTTTTGTTGTCTATCATTGGGCACACAGAGTTTGTTTCTCCCTTGCTCTGTTCCTATGGGCCTTGCTGAAACCCCCAGAGATGTTTCTTTACACTACAGAAGTATGGGCACGTCGTGCCCCATAGCAATTCTCTTTAAATTACCTTGCTCTGCATAGGTGCAAAGGTTTATGATTGCTGTGTATGACATTTTCATAATTTCAGTGTAATTATGAGGTACATTTCAACGACTATGAGTGACACTTTCTCACAAGCAAAATCAAGCAATGAAGATGAGGGGAACATAAATATCTGAAATTGCACCCATTGAGCAACGTGACTGCACCAGCAAAAGCACATTTTCATAGCATACCAAGTCAGTGTAACAGTAGATCATGACTTACACTCTCTTCCTGCACCAGGGCAATGGCAGTCTGACCTGTGTCACCTTAGCACAGTGAGTAACTGAATGTGTTGTAATGTGACACACTGTACAACTGGCACCCATTGACTGTAGGCAGCTGCCTGATCGCGCACTGCCAAAAGGGAATCTGCTAATTAACACACACACACACACCCACTCGGGTGGCAAGTGCACCGCACAATACACTGAGGCTGAATAAATCGAATTACTATAGTTAGGCCTTAAAAAGAAACATTTCAATATTGCCTGCCAGGTGACTCAGTGTGACCAACGCTGCTCAGCTCACTTTAATTAACTACATGATGTATTCTGGGAGCTGTAGTGCAGACCGGGTCCAAGTGAAGACAACACGTTGCTGATTTGTAAAAAGAAAAGTCCATGGCAGGCAGGTGTGTGAGAAGGAGGAAGGGCGGAGATCTGGAGAGCCACAGGCCCTTTCTAAATAGATTTGATTTAAATAACCTGCTGAACGCAAGAGCGCTAGAGTTTGCTGGTAACTTTACTAGGGTGGGCAGACTTTCGTCCCAAGCTTCCCTCCCCTCATCAACTTTACTTGATGCATCCTATTCCATCGAGAAAAAATCAACATTTGTACAGAAACAGAACCCTATTACAGTTTCTGCTCTATATACCTTGCAAAACCGGGGTACAGAGAAGACATTTGGAAGCCTCCCAAATAAAAACTCCTCTGTTCCTGACAGGCCTCGTGTTCCTTCGATTTCCCTCTCTCCCCTCCCGCCCCCACCCCATCCTCCCCCCCCCCCCGCCCACCTCTGCCCTGACTTAGACAACTACACGGAAGTGAAAGAATATTTGCACGAAGGCTACAAATATTAGAAATTAAAGGCACATTAAAACAAAAGAATGAGCACGTCGTGCCCCAGTGCAAGATATTTCGAATTAACTTCGTGTCCCTTCGATTTCCCTCTCTCCCCACCCACCCACCTCTGCTCGGACAACAACACGGAAGTGAAAGAATATTTGCATGAAGGCTGCAAATAACAGAAATTAAAGGCACATTAAAACAAAAGAATGAGCACGTCGTGCCCCAGTGCAAGATAGTTAAAATTAACTTTGTGTCCCTTCGCTTTCCCTCTCTCCCCCCTGCTCCCAACCCAGCCTCCCTCCAGCCCCCTCCCCCCATGCCCACCTCTGCCTGGACTTAGAGAACTATACAGCAGTGAAAGAATATTTGCACGAAGGCTGCAAATAGAGAGAAATTAAAGGCACGTGAAACTTACCTATTGGTGGTTTAAATCTTCCGACAGCAGCAGGAACACAACAGTGCATCAGCAGAAGAATCCTTCACGTCGACGAAGAAAAATGCAGATCTCACACCAGGATAACGTCGACAGGACAGCAACCAAAGAAGAAAGTAAATCCAGCAAACGGCAGGAGTGAAGAAACGCCACACTACCCAAAAAGTAGAAGAATTCAGGAGCTTTATGCTCCTGATTTCTCAGCTCTTCCTGCCATCTGTAAAGCTGTTCCCTTCATTGGTGCAACATCAGTGATGACGTTGCAAGTGCTGATTGGCTGCTCTGCAGGAGTTCGCCAATCCAAAAGCCCCATTTGAAATGGGGACGAAATTCAGGAAGTAAACGTACTTTCAACGTGGGACATTTGAAAAACAGAGGAGAGATTTTCAGGTGGAGTGCGCGCCCCCCCTGAGATGTTGGCGCGCCCCCCCAGGGGGGCGCGCCCCACAGATTGAAGAAGTCTGCTCTAAGGGAATTGAGGCAGAGGAGACTACAGCTCACTCAGTGGGGTGCTGTGGGTTAAAACACAACACAATAAACAACACTAAAAATAACACTGTCCAGTCATTGATTTAATTTAAAAAAGGAAAGTACTTTACTCCAGAAAGAAGCAAAATATTATACACAAAATTACAAATATATACAGACTGCCAGATGGAAATGTCTCTGGACACACCCTCAACAGAGAGCTTTGCAAGCTACACAGTGGTGGGCACAACAAGGAAAAGTCACAGTTACCCAATACTGCTCTAAAGATGGAGACACCTATAACATTTTGCACAAGAGCAGGTATAAAACCCTAAAAGCACAACCCCCTGCACCCCAAATCTGTATAGCACAACAAGCAGAATACATCAAATAAAATGTCCATTTCTGCTCCTCCTCTCTCCTTTGCTCAGACACCTTCAGTCTAGTTCTTACCCGCTTCAGTCGGTTAATTTCCTTTTGCCTAGATGGCAATGACTGCTTAAATTGTTTTCTTACTAGTACATTTATATCACAGTTTACCTCCTTTACCTCCCAAGTGATCGCTACAGGGAGTTTAACACTAGCAGTACTTTTTTTCCTTCCCCATGATCGAAACAAGGACAACTGCTCTTCAAACCAAACAATGGGGTTCTCTGAGAGAACAACAGAGGGGTCTAAAGTAGTTAATTTAACATATGCAGCCAGATTAATCATATTATTTTCTGACCAAAAAGTGCACCCATTGGTTTTACTGTAAAAAACGGAGTCATTTTTTGAGTTCCAGCTCTCAAATTTAAGCTCTAGTTCGGAAAACACAGAAAGAATACTATGATCACTTAGATCCATCCTTAATACCTCAAAGTTGATGCAAGCCCAAACATTTGGTAGGATACCATCATATAATCGATTAGTGATTAACTCCAAGAGGAGGGAAAGGTAAAAAAGGCTGGTGAGTCCTCCAGAAACCTACCATTTAAAACAAAAAGGTCATTGGATCTCAGGCAAACAAAAAGGGTAAGGCCCACCTGTCTGATCTGATATTACCAGGCAACACAGCCTCTAGAATATATTCCAAAAATCAAAGAAGAACAATTCAAAATGCTTGCGTTAAAATCTCCCACAATAAAGATCAATGTGCATTCTTCCAAAACACTAATATTGTGTATGAAAGAGAACATGGACTCAACTAAGGTATCACATGACCTCCTGGGGGGGGGATATATACATATCCAAGAGAAAAAACATAGAAAGTCTTCCAGTTGTGTTATACAAAGCTAACTTTAGGCAAATGCACAATTTTGAGGGATGAACAAACATCTTTAAATTCCAGTTTATACTACTACTGAGTAAGATGGCTATGCCTCCACTAGCGTGCCCTTTTATTGTGATTTTGCTGTACAAGAATAAACAAAATAATCATCATAGTTAAAAGTAGAGCATACTCAAGTTTCCTGTAGACAAATTATTGATGGGCAGAACTGCATTAAAAAATTTAACTGGGACTTAGAATGGCCCAGGCCTGCCATGTTCCAGGAAAGACATTTAAACTGAGTGCTACCTCTGCAACAGTAGAAGTTTTATATTTTTGAAGTATTTAGTGTACCTGCTATCCAGCTCCATTGTGCTACCTCATCCCCATTCTCAAATTCCTTAACCCGCCAGTTGATCTATCCTGCAACGTTTACCACTCTCCTCTCCATGTCTTTACTAAATGAGATTGTAATATCCTTCAGACTTACAGCCCCCCTACTAGTAGTTACATCTTGCGAGATCTCCTGGATGCCCCATCCAGGATCATCCTGCTTAGGGTTTGAAGTTATTTTAAACAGAAAAACATCAAAACCTTGTCTCCGGAAATGCTCCACATTAGCCAGGATTACCATTACGTCTATCCTAAAGCTAAATGTGACCCTAGAGCTTGGAAAAGTGTTAAGGGGATCTACATACACCCAGACCCTATGATAATATCATCATGTTACAATAATACTTGTTGTTCACTCTCCTGGTAAACATTGTCACTACTATCTTATGGATTTTCATATTAATTACTATTCATAATCTGCACACTAGGATAGGATTTTGATTTTTAAAATGAATCTTTGAATTATATACTTGGTTTCCCAGTGTTCTTGAGTGTGCCTTTCCATACTAAAAGAGAGTTTGATTTCCACTAGTTTTCCATGTGATAATTGATTGTTACACAGAACACATCTCACTTAGGTATTGCTCAGTGGGGTGCAGGGTGGTTGCAATCCAACTGGCTTTTTGTCTCGAGTTGGCACATTGACCAATTCCTTAGTGCCTGGAAGTCAAGAAAGCCTATTTCTTACTCATAATCTGGAAGATAAATCCTGAAAACCTATCATAAGGGGCCCTGTGAATAATTCAAAATGACATACTCAAGATACTATTCTATCACTATTAACGTAGACATCTGTAGTAATATTAGTTACCTTCTTCAGTACAGACAGGCGCTTGTGCTTCATCTCTGCTATAGGTTTGTAAGCTGCTTGACTTATAAAAGGTTAATCCCTGTTTTCATTTCAGGTAGCGAGTAGTCACCAGAACCGTTTTGAAGTGACCACAGAGGAGGTGTTACTAATTTCCCTGCCCACACCCTTTGGTGGGCACACAGGCTCTGCACAAGGGGAGAAGGATTTCACCATTTTGGATTTAGGTAGAGAGTTGAACTATGGGATGTTTGCAGTAGGGCACACAAAAATTGTGCAAATGTTAGAAGGGTTTCCCCTGTGAACTTTTAATCCATTAGTTATGTAGGAGCACAAGACCCAGAGGCTGCTGACAGGCAAAAATATGGCATCCCCAGTACCCTCTTATGAACCATACTGAGCCTGAGGACAATCAGAAGAGGGCTAATTCTACTGTCTTTGACCTCAGAAGAGCTCTGAAGGATTGGATCTGCTTTCTCTTGTCCCCAGGTTAAAGAAGTGGACATAAAGTGTCATAAGGCTGGCCTCCTGCTAAAGCTACAGGGGCACAAAATGCTACAAGTGGCATTCCTTGCAGCTGACCGGTTAAAACTAGACCTGCCCTAGATCCTGCTGTTGGACTCGGATGGAGTGAGTTCTGACCTCAAGTGCTGTTCCTGAGGTCCTGAAACTCTTGGTTGTGCTTGGCTAGACTTTTTCTATCACCCCTGAGAACTTGGAAATCTTTGACTCCAAAGACCTCCAGAGGATCAGGACAATCCTGCAAAACCAATCTGAACACGTTGCAGTGCCCCTGGGCTGGGCTGAAGCCAGATGTCATTTATAAGCATTCGCAGGAGCCACCACCATGGCAGTTCCTGTCAATGCTATTCCCATTTTGGTGCAGGGCTCCGACAAAATGATGGAGCCTTGCACCAAACTGTTCATTAAAACTCAAATAAAATGATCCGAAGTGAGATATTCTTTTTGAAAACAAAAAAGACAATAGCCTCCTGGCCATGGGAGTCAGCTTCCATGGTGAGGGGGGGCATTTTTTGTTTTTTAATCTTCCTTACCGCCAGTGTTTGCCTGGCGGTGATGGACAGTAAAAAACAACTATATGTCTGCCCATCATAATTGGGCACATGGACATATAGCTAATTCTCTGATGGCCCTTACTCTGTAGGGCACTCTGAGAAGTTTGGCTACGGCAGTGACGCAGAAGTCACCACCGTTGACAAATCTATGGTCCGTTCGCATATAAATCGGGTGGGCAGACCGCTGTGGGGAGATAACTCCATTGCCATTTCGACTGAGTTCCCTCTCCCCCAACAGTTAAATCAGCCCCTAAGTGCCAATGCATAACTTCCAGCTGAGTCAATTCCAGGCTCAAATCACACCTGGAACCTGTCTATCACAACCAGTTGACCACGATTGGCGCATAATGCTTATGGTGCTATTTCTATTTAAAACTGTAAAAATCCATACTTCTGTTTACCATTTTAAAATGTTTGTCATTTTGGTGTCATTTTACCCTATTTGCCGAATTTGGTTTGGGATTTTCTTGTGCTGTATTTTCACTTTACTACTTTTTTCGTACTGTATAAATAATTTACACATTTCCTATAAGTTTAGCCTGTCTTCTCTGGGTCATAGCCACCAGTGACGTTAAGCTCAGGCTAATTTAGTGACTTTAGTGGTTCACCCTTAGAAGGACAGTGTTTATTACTGAAGGTGGGTCATCACCCCCTTAACTAAACCCCAATGCTTATCAATAAGCATATTTGCATGTACCAACCCACTGGGACACTCACTCCACTGCGATTCTATCACTCTGCATGGAGCTTATATTGCTTTGATGCCTGGCCTTGCTTGATAATGAAATTAAAGTTTCTGTGGGCTGACTCCCGGTTATGTTTCATATTTGCTACTAAAACAGCAAATTTTCGAGGTATTACATTTTATCGTCATCCAAAGAAGTAATTTGAAAGTGTTCCTTGGCCAAAAATAGACATGATAAATGCGCACTTTGATAACTTTAATAATACTAACACAGAAAGGTGACTTTAACCTCTATGGCTGAAAAGGTTGCCTTACAAACAGCCTGGTCTACATCCAAAATGTAACCACTTCTGCAGACACAATTTCCAACTCATTTTGCTGTTTTATTGCACAACTGTTTCTGTTTGTTGTTTTCAAATCTGTAGAAGTACAACTACATTCTGATAGCTTTACCAACAAGTGAAGGGAATATCTATGAAGCAGCGACAAACCTGGATGTGAACACCACGCCACCACAGAAAGAAGAAATTGATACTGACATCCAGTCTCTAAAGAATGGAAAATCTCTGGGCCAAGACAACCTGAATGCAAAAATGTTCAAGGCAGACTCTGAAACATCAGCCAGGCTCCTGTAACTACTGTTTAAATCAGTTTGGGAGGGAAAGAAAGTATCAGACGAGTGGAACCAAGGCATCATCATCAAGAGTCCAAAAAAGGGAGCATTAACCAACTGTAATACCTGGCGTAGAATCACCCTTCTGTCACTCCTAATTAAAATCCTGGTGAAAATCATTATATACCACATTTCTGATGATGTGAACAAGCAATTAAGAAAAGAAAAGGATGGGTTCCGCAATGGTAGAGGGTGTGTTGATCAGACCCTTACTCTAGGCAACATCAAAGAGCAGTGCACAGAGTGGCAGAGACAAATATATATCAACTTCACTGATTTTGAAAAAGCCTTTGGCAGTATTCACCATGATAGTCTCTGACGTCTACTAAGAGCCTATGGCATATTTCAGCCAATAGTTCTTCTCGTCAAAAGCTTCTATGATAATTTAGCCTGAAATTTGGGAGAAAGTGAGATTAGCTTTGTAGTCAAGACCAGTGTGAGACGGGGATGTGTGATTTCAGGAATGCTCTTCAAGACATGGTCATTGACTGGATGATGCAACACCCAACAGAAGACAAAGCCAGAGACATCAGATGAACCTTATTCTCTACACTGGAAGACCTTGACTATGTGGATGACCTAGCCTTGCTCTCACATACACACCAGCATATGCAAGAAAATACTTTTCACCTCAACATCTAAGAACTGCAAGTTGGTTGGAAAATCAACATGAAGAAATCAGAAGTCATGCCACTCAACATAACAAGCCCTTCACAAATCAAGGTGGATGGAGAGGACCTAGCCATGACTGAACAGTTCATCTACATAGACAGGCACAATAGAGGGGCAGGAAGTGACATTAAGTGACTGTACAAGGCCAGTAATGCCTTCAGGGTGCTATACAATGTGTGGAGGTCATCTCAGCACAGCACCAATACAAAGATGAGGCTTTACCAGAGCTACATTCTGTCCACACCCTTGTATGGATCATAATGCTGGCGTACAATGGAAAGAGGCATCACAAAACTGTTAGCCTTCTACAACAGCCACCTGGGAAGAATCTTGGTATTTTCTGGTCATGAACAAACTCCAACTAGGAAGTGATCACCAATGCAAGCAAGAAAACATGGACCCCATCATTGTGAGAAAAATATAGAGATGGATATGATACACCATCAGAAGAGAACATGATTCCATCACAGGAACAGTCCTCCACTGGACTCCAAAAGCAAACGGAAGAAAGGTTGGCTAAAGAAAACCTGTAGGTAAACTGTTGAAATGTAAATGAAGACCTTAAAGCACAGCTCGGGAACCGTACAAAAATGTTCCCAAGACAGACAGAAGTGGAGGTCCTTTGTTGTTGATCTACATGCCAGTCGGCAGCAACTCAGTAAGTAAGTCTGAAAGCTGGTTGTGTAATTCTCATTTTCTTCCTAGCAAAATACAAGCCCACTTGAATGCTAATGTGACCATCTATCTGACAGAACAACAATGTTGTGAAACAATAGCATTCTACTTTGGAGGGGAATCATTGAACAAAACTAGTGAAAATTGAACTCTGTCATTTCACAAATTTCAAAGTCTTCAAGAAAATCCTGGCTTTTGGTGCATTAACTGCTTCAAAACAATTTATCCAGATGCTGGAGTAGCCACCAATAGTGCCACTAAACATGAATGCAGCGTTGAGACCAATGAGAATGCATCAAGCATATTGCACTGCAATGGAATTAGCAGTCACTAGACAAGACATACATGATGATCCGCCAATGCTGACTGCACCTGCACCATCACCATTGATGCAAACTTAATGAAATTTGGACAGTCAACATTATCTGCATTCTCTGATTCGATTGGTGTCACTATGCAAAATGTGCAAGTTTCCTCTTCAGCATCGAAAGGGTCTGCATTGTCAGACCCGGTCAGTGCTGTTGTGCAAGCTATCACAGTTTTATCTTCATTATGATTGTCAATGACACCATTTTTGTCCATGAATTTGACTTCCTTGTTTTTGAGACACTTAAAGTCATCTCACCGTCATCAACATCTGGAGAAAATCAACAGGATTGTACCAACATGTAAGAAAGAACACTTGGGAGTATATTTACAAATGTATCACACAATGCAGGGCAGCAAGCAAAGTTGCTGCACTCTGTTGAATTAAAGGGAGACAGCAGAAATGCTCCATATCTACTAACTACTGCTGTCTCCTAGCTCTGGTGTACATTGTGCTGCCTAGCACCAATGCAGGGACCATTGCATCATAGTGCAAGGGTTTCTGTGTTACAGGCATGTTGAACCGGACATCCTTGGCATAGTTTCCCCCCCATCGTTTTGCCTTCCAACCTCCTGTTTTTGCTGACTTCCTTTTTGCTGGTTTTAGGACTCTGCGCACTTTACCACTGCTAATCAGTGCTAAAGTGTTTGCACCGTATCATTTAAACATGGTAGCACTGACTTACGCCCAATTGGCATATTTAATTCACTTCTAAGTCCCTAGTAAATTGGTACTGCATGCAAGCAGAGCCTCTAAATGAAATGCTACTAGTAGCCTGTAGCACTCATCGTGCCACACACTTAAGTAGTCCTTTAAACATTTCTCAGGCCTGCCGCTGCAGCCAGATGTGCAGTTTTAAACTGCCATTTTGACCTGGCAAAATGAACCTTTCGTCAAGCCTACATTTTAATTTTTAATATATATGCCAACCCTAGTGTAGGTCCTAAACAGCCCAGATGGCTGGGGCGCATTGTATTTAAAAAGTAGGACATGTACTTTTAAGATTTACATAGCGAGGTAGTGACAATTTTCAATTGAAAGCAGGTAGACAGGTCGGGTTTGGTGACTAAAGAATGGTATCTAAAAGCCCTCTTTAATGGTAAAGTCAGATTTTAGGTCACAATTTTGAAAATGCCACTATTAAAGAATGTTGGCATTTTCCTGTCCTAACCATTTGGAGTCTGTAGCCTGTTACTGGGTCACATGACTAGGTGTATCTGCCAGTTGGTCTTTGTATATTTCTACCAGACAGTGAGACAAAGGGAAGATAGGTGCTGGCAGGATGGGCCACTCTGAGTTGATGAGGGGAGGAGGTGTTACCTACCACACTTCTATCACAAAGCCTCTGCCTGAGCACAATCACAAAGGAGTTGACACTAGTATATTGTGACCCCAGACAATCTGGGGCTCGGGCAGGAAGGCAGGAAACTCAGGATACCTCTGGGGTGAAAACCTCCAGAACCTTCTCCTACTTTAAAGTGGGAACCATGTATAAGTATGGACCCTTTGAACCAACTCTTCAGTACACATCTGGACCCATGGAAGACTCAGAAGAGGGACTGCTGTGCTGTTCAGCAAGATTGTCTGCCCTGTTGCCTGCTGCCCTGCTGCCTTAGTGAAGGACTTAGTGAAGGACTGGACCTGCTTCTTGAACCCAGGACCACCAGATTGACTACAAGGGCCAGTTGGCTGGCATCCTGATCAGAAGCCTGAACGACAGAACAGGCTTCCTCCATCTTGAACCCAGCACCAGGACTTTTCCATCTGTGAGTACTGCCCTTCAAAGTGGTGCCACTCCACTACTGGGCACTTGCAAGTGGGCCTAAAAGGTGCTCTGCCAGCCCACCTGTGGTGCCAGAAGGCTCGATGCAGCACAACACATTGCCTCCCAGAAACTCTGCATTGGGCCTGCTGTGCGATGCATTGCCTCCTGAAACCTCTGCATTAGAACCACTGTGCGACACAACCATGACTCAGGACTTTGCATCGCAGCCCACAACCTTATTGGAACCACTGCTGCATGATGCATCCTCGACACAGGTCTTCACATCACAAGCCCCTCATTGATGACAGGCTCAACGACGATGCAGTACTCAGCATCGCAAGCCCCACAGATCCTTTGAAACCAGCTGGTGTGTGACTCATCTTCGATGCAGGACTTCACTCTGCAAGCCCCCATCAATAGCATCCTCGATGATGCAGGACCTCACATCACAGCTCCTCAGAACTGCCACTGTGCAAAGCATCCTCGCGGCAGGACCTTGCATTGCCTTGGCTGTGTCACACATCCTTGATGCGGGACCTTAGTGTACTCTTGTTCAGAGGGACTAACTGGCTCCCTGTAGCCGTCCCATGATCCATCTCATTCGGCCTGAACTTGTGACTTTGTCCAGGTACGGTGCAACCAGAAAACCACAGTTGGCGCTTTGTGCTTTTAGGCACTATTTTCAGTTAATTGTTTAAAATTGCATATCTTTGGGTCCACTGATTGGATTATTGTTGTTTTGGTCTTAATTATTTATTAAATATTACTCTATTTTTCTAAATTAGCGTTGGCATTTTCTTATGTTGTGTGATTCACTATATAGCTGTTTGAAGTGCTGCACAAATACTTTATACACTGCCTCTAAGTTACGCCTGACTGTGTGTGCCAATCTGCCAGGGGTTCAGCACAGGTTAATTTGGGGCTGCTTGTGACTTCAGCCAAACACAGAATTGTGGTTGGTGCTTGAATAGGGTTTCATATCCCCTCAACCAGCAACCCAATTTCTTATAAGGCAGGATTGTTTTTCTGCAGGAAGGCATACCTTCCTGCACAAAAACAAGCCTTAAAGGAATTTTCCTCTCTCTATTATGTATAGAAAGAGGACGTAAAGATAATAATTAATTATATTTCTCCTCATTACACCAGGTTTAGGAGGCATAGCTTTTTGGTGCAATCCCAGGTTTACTCACCTTATAAATCTGGGATTATGTAAAAACCCATGGGTGGATGGATGGGCACTCCCATGCTCCAACCATGGAACACCTCCATGGAGCAAAGTAATGCAAGGCAACGCTATGGGCTGCCTTGCGTTGCTTTGTAAGAACTATGTGGCTATGCATGGCTCAGTAAATGCCCAGAAACTTTTTGAGTCTGAACAGTACCATGAAAGTGACAAAACTCGAATGCAAAACCTGAGTAAATCTGGGCCCTAGAATCCTTCATGTTCCATGATAAAGAAATCATCATGCCTACCACTTGAAACAAATTTAAAATGGGGCAATTTGCATCATGTTACTCTTCCTTTTTTAATTGATTTTTGTTGCTGCAATAGATGCTAATCAAACATAATATCTTAGCTCCTTCCATTTATCATTGCGTATATAAAGAAACACCCTGTGCCCTCTTCCGACATCCCCAGGACCAAAAAGAAGATGAACCTGTACCCAAAGTCTACCCTACACATCCATCTTAGTTAATAATTTTCAAACGCGCCTACTGGCCCTTCCACTGTCTTTTAACTGGGGCCCTGAAGCAAGTAGCAGAACATTTGATTGCTTACAGCTCCCCCCCACTCAGCCACCATGAACTGTCCTTCCTGATTTCCTTGGGAGCAAATGGTGGCCTGCGGAATAATTCAGCCATCTCCTTTGTATTTCCTGATCCAAGATATTCAGCCCAGAAGGAAATAGAAAGGTTGCTCAATGCATTGTAGTTGGAAGAAATGGGAAAGAATCAAGGGGCATATTAACAACCAGGCGATAGTCAATTATCGCCGCTTTAGCGTCCGTTTTCGGACGGAAAGCGGCGATAATTCTATCGCCTAATCAGCAAGGTCACGCTATCGCGTGAATCCCTGCATTATCGCCCTTTCCCCCAACGCCCATCCTTGCATCTCTAATGAGATGCAAAGTGGGCGTTACTGGGCGTACCCCAGATGGGCTACGTTGTAAATATCGCCGATGTGCACATCGCGATATTTACAAGGCAGCCCACAGGATTATAGCAGACGTTAGATTTTGGCGAAAACGGCCGTTTTCGCCAAAATCTAACGTCTGCTATAATCCCGACTTAGCCATCCCTAACATAGGGGTGGATTGTGCTGATACGACCACAGGGTCGTATCCCAGCAAGGTTATCGCCGTTTTGCAGGGAACATCGCTGGAAAACCAGCGATGTTCCCTGCAAAACGGTGATAACCTCGCTATCTCCGGAATATTTATCGCCCTGGCGAAGCGTGTTGTTAATAACGCGCTACCAGGGCGATAATTTCCAGAGATAGCCAGCGATAAGAAATCTATCGCTAACCACGGCCAGCAATAATTATCGCTGGCCGTTGATAATATGCCCCCTAGCTTCTTATTTTAGCTGATTTGTATTCAATTTTTCAACTGCAATAAAAGACAGATAGATTATCAATAGGCACTCATTACAAGTGGCTGGTTACAAACCTCAGAAATGATCCCCACCCCTTTGAATGATTGCTAACTGGGGACCATAATTTGTGGTGGGAAAAAAATTGGAGTTAAACATTTTTGGAGAGTAACGTTCGAGAATCTGAATTACCAAGCCAAGTCCTGGGTACTTTTTCCCCGGAATCCTACCCTTTGACTTTGCCTGGTTGCAACATATGAAATGTCTGAGTGGAGTACCACTCCCCAATTTTGTTCCAGCTGATTCTAAATTTCTGATGGCCTCAGTAACTGTAGGTAGGGCCCATTAGAATTCATGGACCACTCGTAATGAGGGTATTTCTAACCTCATGAGTCAGAGATAGTAAATTGTTTCTGATTTGATCCAGTGGCCCCCAATGAAGAGCAACCGGAGAAAATGAAGTGGACACAGCCAATAAGATTCAGTGAGTGCCACACATCGGCATTTTACATCACCTGGAGGTGCTGACACTAGTTTTTGTCATCCTCAGAAGCAGATGTGCTGCACGTCATCATGTTGGAAGAGGTAAAATATTCACAAAGAAGGCTGAATATAAATATCAGGAAAATGAAAGAAAAAAACAGGTTTGGGAAACGGCCTTAATCAGAACATATTTTCCACATAATTTGACGTCGCTTCACTGTTTTCCAACCTTTTCATTTAAAGCTAGAGTCCTATGTCCGTCTTTAGGCTTTGCAAAGCATGTACGTACACGCTCTGCTTTCCTCCTCTTGGCTCGAAATTGATAAGTCGTGTCTAATTTATTACGCTATCTCAGGTTCGATCCTTCTCTCATTGTTATGATATTTATGTGCTGAAAAACTGATCCTCATATACTCAAGTCAAGAATGTTCTATTCTTAAAAATATTGCTCGTTCTTTTCTAATGGCTAACTTAATACGCGCATGACTTGTGTAACGTGAAAACCAGTCATGATAATTGAAACCTGCTATTACACAAAGAGCTTCTTTCATGCTGTGCAATTTTCTGGCGTTCACCACCAGCATGGCATTCTGCTTCAAATGAGATGAACAGCACAGGGCAGCATCTGCAGCGAAAGGCTTACCGAGAAATCCCAAGGGAATTAGTTGCTGTGCGTCTGCAACATGAGCTTGAAAGGACAAATACGTGTTGACAGGTTCTGCGTTAAGCAAACCTTAGACAATGTTCATCGCCAAAATAAGCCATTTTTAAAAGGTGAAGTGTGTTTTTAAAACATGTTTCATCGGTATACTTTGGCCTAGTGTGACAGTATTCTGTTTATGAGTGAAAGAGATGGGAAGGGATTTGATTTAACAGAACCTTAGGCAATGGACGTAGAGGTCAAAGCTGTGACTGCTAGCCACCTTCACAGACGAGACCACTATGCCCTAATAATACATGCATCTTTATAACCTGTAACTAGGACAACGCGCTTCTTTTTTATTTTTAGTTATGCATAGGAATTACAGGAGCCCTCAGCAAGATCCGTACCCTTGATTTAATTGGTAGCACTCCACCTAAAAAAGCCTTTTTTACCTAACGTTGAAACAAGTTAACATTGTGCTATGGCGCAAAGGCGAGTGATTGGTATCTTTCGTAAACTTTGTACTCAAGCCACAATCCACAATCTCCAAGGGTAAACCAAATATTTTATGTAATTTTGTGGAAATCATACACATTAAGCTTGAAAATGTCACACAATTTACCTTTTGCTCATTATTTGCGCCTGCTTTTATTTGCCACTATGAAGCCAGGTCTTGCCACTTTGTGTGACTATAGTTAATCCGGCATAGCTTGGTGTCCTAGGTGTGCTTCAGCCAGTCCCTCACTGTTGCACCCAATTTGCAAATGTTATCAGACGTTTCAGGCTATGAGTCAATGCTATCTTGAAGCTGCTCTTGAGGCAACTTTCTGCACAAAAATCCTTTCGGGGCAGATTTACAAGCCCCCTGCGCCACCAGTACGTCACTTTTTGTGACGTACTGGTGGCGTATTTTACTGCTCCATACTTACAAGGACAGGAAAAGCCACCCTGCATGGATTTTCCTGTCCTTGTAAATATGGCTGCTTTACACGCAGCATTTTGCGTGAAAGGGGCATTCCAGTAGTAGCGGCTCCTGGTGGGAGTGCTACCGGGCGGTGACGTGGGGCGGGGGAGGGGCAGGGTGGGGGGTAGTAAACACCGGAATACGGATGAATGAAGGCAAGTAGACAATTAAATCAATAAAACGAATTTCGTTGCGCGCGCTGCACCGCCCAATGCGATGCAGCCGCGCAACTAAAATCTGTTTTATTGATTTAATTGTCTACTTACCTGCATTCATCCGTATTCCTGTGTTTACTACCCCCCACTGTGCCCCTCCCCCACCCCACATCACCGCCCGGTAGCACTCCCACCAGGAGCCGCAACTGCATTCCATGGGTGTTGCTGTGGGTGTTCCCATGCAACACCCATGGAACCAGACACATTTCCAGATTTACGAGGAATCGTAAATCTGGAAATGCGTGTGAATGCTACGCCTCCCCAGGTGAGGCGTAGGGAGGGGCAGCTAGGAGAAATGTTTTCATTTCTCCTCGTTTTTTCCTCTTTCAATGCGTGCTGCATTCTACAGCACGCATTGAAAGAGAAAAATGCCTGTTGTGATTGTTTTTGTGCAGGAAGGTGCCCCTTCCTGCACAAAAATAATCTCCCCTCGACGCAGGCATCCTTGCACCATGGTGCAAGTGTGCCTGCGCCAGCGCATGGCAGCAGTTTGTGCGCCAACGCAGGGGGAAGCAAAGAGATGTGACATATTGTTGTAAATATGTCGCATCCCTGTGCTTTGAAAGTGACTCAGTGCGGCGCAGCAAAATGGCTTGCGTTCGGCACTGAGTCACTTTCATTGTAAATCTGCCCCTTTGTGTTTAAAAGTTTTATGATACTGCTGCTTTTACCACTTTGCTTCAAGTAGCATGCCTTTGTGTTATGTGAGCTGTCACATTAAAGGTTAGTAACTTTGGGGCTAGGTATAAGGCTTGTACCATCTGTAAGAGATATCAGGTATATAACTGAATCTATTGTCATTGATTATAAAATATGTGAGAAAGCGGTTTATTAGTTGGAGGGAAGGTAGTCCACGACAAGTAATGATGGCATTATTCTTCTTAGGTACATTAAAGGCTTAAGTAATTTAAACCTGAGCTCAACACCTGGTAGCTATGGCTCAGAACAGATAGACTTACCTTAAGAAATTGTGTAAAGCATCTAGAAGTACCATAAACAGTTCAAAAGTCAAAAACACAACACAATAAAAATCTCACTCAAATTTATTTAAAAAAAAAAGAAAATACTTTGTTGAAAAAAATTACACCAAAACAACAAAAATCCAATAGGAGGAATCGCAGATATGAATTCAAAATCCAATTGGGGGAATCGGAGAAATACATTTTTAAAATTGTAAATGAAAATAGCTCCAAAACGCACCAAGAGCCAACCGCAGGCAACTAGTCAGGCTAGATCAGGACAAAGGTAACTTATACACCCACCTGCAATGGAGCAAGGTGAGATACAAGGAGTAGGATGGTTTGGGTCACAGAGCTACCTTCTGACTTAAAAATTCTCAGCAGGACAAGGCTGAAGGCTGGATCTGAGGCTGGCTGACAGGTTGACAAAGAGTGAGGTTGCAGTGAAGCCATTGATGAAGGTGGGGTAAGCTCAGAGCGGGAAAACTCCAGAGTTTCCGCCCAGGAAACTATCGATCAAATGATGTTCAGTGTCGGGTCTAGTGAAGATTTCTTCCTTAGGACTTACACTCTTGTCTGGAAGTCTGATTTACTCACTAGGGTAAGGCTGCAGGCTGTCAAAGAGAGTTCAACATTGTTGGATGCTGGTCGACGTCAGGCACACTGAATCATGTTTTCTGCGGCAGAGAAGAGCATAGCAGGAGCTGTGTCAAAGTCAGGCACACCTTGGTGATCGTCTGGCAGGTTGTTCCTGATGCCACAATGGTTCTCCAGCCAAAAATTCTTGAAAAAGTTTTTAAGCCACAGATTTCAGGGTTTGGCAGGAGGAGTTCACTCTGACACCACCCAAGGGTGCCAGGACCTCAGGGACAGCACTTGGGGTCAGGACTCACTCCAGCAGAAGCCACAGTAGGGTCCAGGGCAGGTTCAGTTGAAACCGGCCAGCTAGGCTCTTACAGGAAAGTGGGCTTGATGAAGCTTTTGTGTCCATGTAGCTTAACAGGAGGTCGGCAAACTGACCCTTGGAGTTCAGCTGCTTGTCATGGGTACAAGTGGGAGCAGGTCCAGCCTTTAGGGTTCTCCTTGCAGTTCTCAACAGCAGGTGCAGTCCTTCTTCTGTCTTTCACAGGGCCAGTAGTGTTATGAGGAGGGTTCCCAGGGGTCCACATTTATGCCTGGCACTAGCGCGTGGGTAGTGCTGACTCCTGACCCCTCTCTGACCAACAGCAAGAAAGTTCACAGGGGTGACCCTACCCACTTTTGCACCAGTTCTTGGATGCTCTACTGCAAACCGTACCACAGTGCCCCTCTCTACCTAAAACTAAGAGAGCAGAACTTTCTTACCAGTGTTCAGAGCTGCTGTGCCTACCATAAAGGTGTGACCTGGGATATGAGCAAACTATCCCCTGTGGTCACTCAAAACTGGTTCTGTGGGCAGCTACTCTCCTACTGAGATTGGTGCCTCTCTTGTTAGAAGGACAATAGCGGGGGAAGGCCCAGATATGAGCTACATCTGCGTATGAGAGAGTAGGCCCCTTTGTAGATCAATATGTTCTCTGTGTACTGCCCAGGTGGTCATCCGGTCAAAGGATCAAGACATCTCCCCACACCAAATCCGTTTGTGTCAGCTCTGGGAGCAAATTCACACCTAATCAAGTAGCAATTCAGCTCCTCTGTGACAGTTGGAAGCTCAGCCAAACAAGCTTCTAGAGTCTGTAGGCAGGCTAAAGGGAACTTTTTAAAAGTACCTTTTGTAAAATATTGTTAATCCAACGTCAACAATGATTTTGATTTGTAATAAATATTATAAAAAGTCTAACAGTTCAACTTTTTATCTGGTCTCAAGGCAGAGATAACTGTATTAACTTTAATAAAGTATCCCAATGCTTTCCTAAGGAACAGCTAACCCTGCCACAATGAAAATACTTAAAATGAGGGTTTAGGCCTGACATATTGACAGGTCAAATTTGCAGTGTATACCTGCAGAGCCAAGTTAGTAATGACAGGCCTTCAGTCATGTTTTGCATTGTCACGTTAGTAGTGGCACAACTTGTGCTGCAGTCCACTAGTCATATTTAACTTACAGACCTTGGATACACTTTGTACCATATACTGGAGACTTATGGGTAAGTTCAATGCGCCAATCAGGAGTATTGCCAATTTATTTACATGTTTTAGGGGTTATAGCATATGAACTTGGATCATGTTAGCAGAGTCCCAGTTCACAGGGTCACAAAAACAGCAGCATTAGGCCAAGAAAATAGGAGTTATTATGTCAGATAGAGACATTTTCTTACAGCCACCTAAAAAGGATCTTTATTTGAAACAATCTTTAGAGAACTGGGTGCTTTTTTAGACAATGGGGCTTGGCTTCCAATCTACAAGTGCAGTTCTTCTGTTTAACCATATTGTCTTTGTGTGAACTCATATCATTTTGTAATGGTCAAATTGTTTTCCATTTAATTTTGCTGACTTTAGGTTTCAGTTGTACGACACTTCCAAACAGTGTCACAGCAGGTACGCGTTTCAACTAAAGCATGTGCTGTCAGTTTGTTTCCTCTAATTGTTTATTCAACTTTCCAGACCATGGTAAGGTGGCACAGCAGTTACTCTAGTGTCATGGACATTTACTGTCATACGTGGGTTGCAGTATTTTTACCACTCATATATATGAACAAAAAATATAGCTCTAGATCACACCATTCTGCTCTAGCTGTCCTGCAGTTTAATAGCATTGGAATTTCACATGGCATGAAAAGCATTTTGCCATATAGGAAAACCTCGTTTTATGTGTTAGCCAAGTCACCTCAAAATTGTGTTTTGTACTCCCACAGCGGTGGGTGCTTTATCTATGAATGTGGGCCACAATAAATATCAAGGAAAAGTATGCCCTTATACTGAACAGTTACAAAGATATAGAACTAAAAAAAACAGAGGAACACAAACCAAGCATAAATATTAACACTGCTGTAGTTTGATTTTGTACTGTATATCCTTGTATTGTTTTTCTTTCATGATAGGATCAACCAAGCCTTTGAAATTGGATACACTGCATTCAGCAAGACAGTTCAGCAAGCGTTGGATGTCTTTCTTGTGCATCTGCGGAATTTCCTCTCATTTCCTTCATTCAACAATAACATAAAAAAGTGTAAATTGTTTTGCTCTATGTGAATTTCATTATTTCAGAGTGGCAATTGACTGCACACATACATGCACGCGTGAGCGCGCACACACACACTTGTGCCCCATGTTATTAAAAAGCATAAACAGGATTTAATTAATTATTATGCAGATAACCTTTGACACCAATGCAAACATTCTGCTAGCTTTCCATGAGAAAACCTTTATGCATTTCATTCTTTGGAGTACGTATTTACCACAATAAAAAGGTTGGCATTTAGATAAGATACATACACTTGATAAATAACAAGATTTATGAAATAGGTGTTAATTATTTCATGTGCTCATGAGTCTTATGGATACTCTCCCTCTAAGTGACAGTAACATTGCACATCTGCTGAAGAGAATTTGATCCACAATTTTCAATATTCTATTAAGTTGAAATCACAAATCTCCTAATGGCATACAAACACTAGCAGAAATAGGAACATGTTTTAGAATAGAATAAGAGCTGTGTGATGGTATTCACCTGCCACTGAACAGTTGGAAACACACATTTCTTACAGATTCATTCTGTCAAATTAAGTTTTAAGGCTTGACAGTCAAATAATTTGCTCTTTGTCCATCTCATCTCCCCCTTGGGACTGTTAGTACCCATTTATATACTGAATGCAAAGCACATTTTATTTGCTACTTTATCAATTTCTCATTTGAATACTGTGTTGCCAAGCGATACACTTCCAAGTGAATGAGAGTCAGAGGATTTAATGCTACACAAGCTTTAACTGAAAGCCAGAGCAGCTGCTATAGCCCTAAGGTGAAGCATGTTGGTCAGAATTCTTGCTGTCTGGTTCGGAGCCATTGGCAACGTATTGCACAAGCCAAAAACATGGAAAATTAAAGCACCCTAGCCGGTTAGGGTTTTGTGGAAGAGAAATTCGTTTACTCCGCGAAGCAGCTGGTTCTAATACAAGGGTGAACTGCCAAAGTGCTTTCAGGGAATATTCCGTGAGTAATAAAAAGCAGAAAAGGACTTCTAGGCCTTGATTCTGAGCGTGGTTGTGAAATCTTATTACATGTTTTCTCCCACACAAGTCAGACCAGGGGGAAATTAAAACATCACCCAATCTTTTCTGTAATTTACTGGGTGCAGTTAATACCATCCTTTCTTCCAACGCAGTTATAATCAAGACCCTAGGCTTTCATTTTTTCAAGGGTTGATATTTCTCCATTTTTGTACTGGAGTGAGAGTACACAGCCCTAATGACCTGTAGCCATTGGGCTCATGGAGCAGCTGCTAATAGTTTGCTTCCCAGACAATGATTACACATTTTCCAGGAGAGGCAATCACAATCTGATATTGGTAGATGTGTCTCCACACTTTCCATACATTGCCTGATGTACCAGATGTCGTCCTGACCAAATTTACAACATTTCTGTTTAAAATATGAATTGTTGCTTCAATAATAGGAATAACAAATGATTGTTATAGATGCACTCTTTTTAGACAAATCGGGTTTTTTCAAAGTGTACGTATCATGCAAACATCACACATTAAGTCAAAGAAGGACCAGTTTATCACTTAGTTAGTTCATATATTCTATACCGAGGAGGGAAAACGTATTGATAATGGCTGCACAAAGATGTTACAAAAATGGAGATGAGAGGTAAGCCATCTGCAGACACTGCAGTGCATTTTAGGCATGCCTGACTCAAAATGTTTCATAGCCAAACTTACCAAACAGTTGGTTAGGAAATAAGCACACTGTGACAGGGAAAGGGCAGGAATGAACCATATTTTTTTAAAAAACGTCTCATTCCTGTCCTTTCCCCTGTGCTGGCGCACAATGGGCGGCCTAGCACCAATGCAGGCACCCTTGCACCATGGTGCAAGGGTGCCTGCGTTTCATGCAGGATTGTTTGTGTGCAGAAAGGGGCACCTTCCTGCACAAAAACAATCCTGAAAGGCATTTTCCTCTTTCTATGTGTGCTGGAAAATGCAACACACATAGAAAGAGGAAAAAACTAGGAGAAATAAAGATATTTCTCCTTGTTACGTCTCTCCTGGGGAGGTGTATCTTTTTGGCACATTCCCAGGTTTACCTGTTCTTGTAAATCTGGGAATGCGCCAAGATCCATAGATGTTGCATGGGAACACCCACGTGACACCCATGGAAACAGCTCCCTGGTACAGAGTAATGCAACGCACCAATTTACGCTGTGTTACATTGCTCGAGATGTCCCTATGCTCTTTCATGCCCTGTGGCTCTGGGCACTCCCATAAAATAGTATGGAAAGACTGAGTGGCTAATTTGCACACACCTTGTGCCACAGGTGCGTCACTTTTAATATAGGAAAAAGTGGCGAATCGGCGGCGCAAGGGGCTTGTAAATAAGGCCCTGGGTTTTCAATAGTATCAAAATCAGAGAACATAATAGACAAATCCAAAAGTGCTATGTCACAACTATCCAAGATTATCAGTCTATTACTTTAAACATCAACAAATGGCCTTTCAAAAAGACACATATCCTGAATATAAACCCCCCAGTGTAACATTTTCTTACATGAGACCCAATAGTTTCTTAGGGAGTCGGGAATAGTAACACCTCAGCTAGGACACTATGGTCAAGGTATGTAAATCGGTCAAAAATAGAATAGCATTCATTTATTGCTCTTGCGCCTTGGGGTTACACTTTTCAGGACAGGCAATTGCTTTTCTTTTTTTAATATCTGTCTATCCCACGTGGCAGCTGTGAGCACCCTGGTAATTAAAAAAAAAAAACAATTCTTCTTGTTAGTAAATCACACTAAGGGGCCGATTCCGATTCCGGCCGGAAATCTCTCCGACCGAGCCGGACCCGGAGAGAATTCCGACCGAATCGGACCCTAGCAGTCCGACCGGACGAGTACGATGCATTCGCATGCTATCGGACTCGATTCGGTCGGACTCCCATTGAAGTCAATGGGAGCCGGTCGTACAACGCGTACGCAAGCTCCCATTGACTCAATGGGTGCGAGGCGAACAAGGCGCCCCCTACAGCGGGTACGCGTCCATGCGCATCGCGGCGTACATGCACAGGTAGGGGGACCCATGGTTCCCCCTGTGTGCGACTCGCGCGCCTATGCGTACAGGGGTCCGACGCGGACCCCAAAGTCCGTCTCCGACCGCTCTTTCGAGCCGGACGGCGCGAGTCGGTCGGACTGCTCGCGGCGCGCTATCGTACTTACCCGGCCGGGAAACGTCTCCATAGCGCGGTGCGCGTCGAGTCCGAGCGAGTCGGTCGGTGCGGTTCGGACCCGTGAACGAGTCGGTCGGCGATTTCGCGTGCGCTCGCATCGTACTCGCTCGGCCGGACCCGCGTGACGATTCGGTCGGGAAACAGGGCTCCGAATCGGATCCGGTAAATCCGAATCCGATTCGGAGCACTACCGGCCGAGATCGGAATCGGCCCCTAAGTATGCAAAGTCGTAGGAGGAAGTGTAAGGGTGTACAGTCTGATTTTTTTCAAGCAGTCCGAGCACCATCCTGGGCTCCTCCCTGTAGGACCTGATCTTCAGGGTTAAATACGTAGGTTAACCACATAAGCATCCTAACACTTTCACCACTATACATTAGGAGGTGCATGCACGCTTGACATCGGTAAATATGAAAACTTGAATTCGGCAAGTGTGTTCAAACTTAGATCTAGAAGTAGATCTAGAAAGTATGTGTGAATTGGGACTGGCAAATTCATGCAAGCCGGGAACTGATATAAATATGTATGCAGACTGGGTACTGGTAATAATTGTGCAGCCTGGATAAGTGGCAAGGATGCACATCCTGGAAACTGGCATGATGATTAGGTCAGAAGTCTTTATTCTGGCCTACCTTAGAGAGAACAGTGAGCACACTGTCCCTCTCACAACTTTAGCCCTAGAGATTTCCTACCAGTTGGTAAATGGCGGTGATATGTGGCTTAAGAATTGTAGACTTGCTACATGGCAACAATGCCTTCTTATAGATACCTGTAGATGATTGTGGTTTCTGGGAACCAAACTTGAGTTTTTTACTGAGTACACCTGCTACTTTATAGCAACTATATGTGATTACTTTAGTGGAAAGAACCCAGTAAACGAACGTGCAAACAGAGGCACATATGGAAAGAAAGGAAATCGGTGACAAAAGAAAAGGGAGGTGTGCAAGATTCTTCGGGATGGAGTTATGGCAGAAGTATTAAAGGATAACTGTGAGCAAAGCAGTTGTGTTTGTGCGAGCAGGGAAAGAGGAAGTGAGGGGAGGCTTGGGGGCAGAATGAGACCTAATTTGCACGAAAAAGGCAGCTGTATAAATTTGATAAAAACAGGGTTAAACAACGCTTACATTAGAAGATCAGGGAACTGTGTAAGCAGATTACATTTCAGCTTCACAGAAGAGCGTTTCTGGGAAAAACAGATCTGTGACCAGGAACAAAAGTTCAAATAGACTTACTGGAATTTAGTAAACATTGGTGACATGTCCTTAATGTTAATTTAACTTGGATCTTAACGACAAATATGGAACTATGGGGCATATTAGCAAGACCCACGTTAAAATTATCTCCGTTTTAGCGGCAGGAAACTGCCTCTAAAACGGCGATAATGGGCTTGCTAATATGCGTTATAGAATTCCAATAGAAGCCCAGGTTAGATGTGCAGGACATCTAACCTGGGCTTCTATTGGAATTCCATAACGCATATTAGCAAGCCCATTATCTCCGTTTTAGCGGCAGTTTCCTGCCGCTAAAACAGCGATAATTTTAACGTGGGTCTTGCTAATATGCCCCTATGTATTCTTGCCACATACTTAATGAGTTTGCATATTTTTGCTAACAAATCACTGTTGATGTTGCGCGTGACCGCACGTTACCATCATGTTATTTGAATGCTTGCCTCATACAGTATTCTGTATAATGCCAGTATTGGCTGTGATTAGCTACATAGAATCTGACAAGTAAGTAAAAAAGAAAACGCGTTTTAAAGCAAATTTTCCTTCAGAACTTTTACCAAGCTCTCCTGGTGATCACTATGGCCCTGTTGAATAAACCTAATGTTACTAACAACCTCCAGAATTGGGATACTGGTTGAGGGGGGTGAAAACCTACTCAAACAACAACCACAATCCTTGTCAGAGTGAAGCACAAGCAAACCCCAAATTAACTTGTGCTCCACTCTCGGTAGCTTGGCACAGAGCAGTCAAACTTAACTTAAAGGCAATCTGTAAAATTTTATGCAGCACTTCAAACACCAATAAATGAAAACAGAACACAGGAAAAATTCCACACCAACTTAGGAAAACAGAGTAAGTACATTTTAATAAAAAAAACAAGACCAAAACAACAAATATCCAATCAGTAGAACCAGAGACATGCAATCTGAAAGATTTCAGTACATATAGTGTCAAAAACCACAAAGCACCAACTGTGGTTATCTAGTTGCGCCAGACCGACAAAGTCACAAGTTTAGGCCAACCGCGATGGAGCATGGGGTGGTTACAGGAACCCAGTTAGGCCTGCTGAACGAGTACCTTAAATCCTGGTTGCGAGGTCCCACGTCAAGGATGTGACGCACAGTCTAGGTGATGCGTCAGTTCCAAGGAGCTGCGAAGCTGCAATGCGAGGTTGTGCGTTGTTATCGAGGATCACATTGGCGAGGGCTTGTGATGCGATGTCTGGCATCGGGGATGCATCGCACAAGTGAGGCGATGCATCGGTTCCGAAGAGATGTGAGGCTGCGATGCGAGAACCCTCTTAATTGCATAGGCTGCCATTAACGGGAGATGTGCGATGCAAAGTTCTGTGTCAGTGAAGCTTCACACAGTGGCGGTTCCGATGCAGGCTGCAAGATTGATGCAGAGTACTTGCTCTGGGAGAATCCTTGCAACAGATGTGATATGTTGGTTCTGCACAGATTTGGACCTCGATAGGTCCAGTGAGCTTACTATTAATCAAGTGTTGGAAAAGATCTGCAAAACAAAGACTGAACATGAGCTCTCTTGCAATCAAGCTATACAGCCATTTGTAATCCTTCACTTCACTGCCCTTCACCCAGCCCTCCAGTGCCTTACAAAAGGAATCCACACAATCCACCCAGGACTGATGGGCCAGCTTCTGCCTGTCCATAAATGTCTGCCTGTACTTATCAGGAGTGAGGCCATACTTCCTTGCAAGGGTTTCCTTCATGGGGGGATGCCTCATCCTGTCCAATTTCTATTGGGCCAGTGGGGCATCCCTCCCCAGAGATATGCTTACAGCGGCTAGCCTTCAATCCTCCTCAGGGATTCTATGCACCTGTAAAACCACCTCAAAAGCTTCAAACCAATTGGCAATGTCATCCCCAACAACAAAGTAAGAGACCAGGCCTTTAACAATATGGACCCTCTTGTCTCCAGATGGCACTGTAGGTATGCTGACCCCATCACTACTGCACCCTGCCTGACTAGCCTTGATGTCCAGTTCCTTCGGACCCAGTTCATGAGCCAGTAACATTTTTCTCGCCTCCAAGGCTCTATCAGCCTCATTGGCCAGGTTCTTTTCCCCCATGGCCAATTTCTTCTTCTCCAAGACCAATTTCTTTTGTTGTGCTTTAATTTTTAACTGGGCCATCTGAAGCCTAAATTCCCTCTCTGTCTTCCTGTCTGCCAGCTCTTCTGGGAAAAGGCTTCAAGAAGACACACTGGTCTCTGCTCTGGCAGGAAGTTCCAACTCAGGGGTTAAGTCATCCCCTTCAGCTGACTGCTGCATCTCAGGGCTGGTTAAAAAGAGTTGGGCCCAGAGGTACTCCACACTCAGTGGTAAATGTCTCAGAAAAATTTGGTATGTACAACACATGAAAGCTTTGGCCTTTAAGGGAGGAGGCAAACCAAGCCAGGGCCTTCTCTCTATCTCACAGTATAGCAGCAGATTAAATAGTATGTTGTGTGAAACGGTTTCAAAAGCCACGCTGAGATCTAGCAAGATCACGGTAGCGGGTACTGCCTGGTCCAGTGTCCATTTGAGATCCTCTGTTGTCACCAGCTGTGCAGATTCCGTGCTATGCTGAGGTTGAAAACTGAACTGGGAGGCATGAAGAAGGCTATCAGCCTTTCCATTTCTTCTAAAAACGATAGGCATAGATTAGAGGCAGATAACATTATTATTTCATAATGAAAAAGGAAACAATACCTAAAGTCTGCAAGGTGTTTTACAAGACAATCATGATTAGGGAGCTGTGTCTTTTACCAATAGATTCTTAATGTTAAACAAAATTAGTAAATACATTGTTTTAGTAGTTTTTCCATACCCCTTAGACTGATATTTGTCATCAAATGAGCTCTGAATCATGAACATTAATTCTGCAATGCTTTATTTATACACAACAAAACACCAATTATCGTTTCGGATCAAACACCTTAGGAAAGCTTACAAATAATGTATATTACCAGAGGATTCAGAATACCATTTCATTGTATCACAAACCGTATAAAAACTCACACACAATGAAATATTAGACAAACCTGTTAAAAATTAATTCAATCCTTGCATTTCCATTATAGTGCTAGAATTCCATTTGATATTTATCAAAGGGCTGTACCAATAAGTATCTCTGGAATAGTTTGTATAGGGACCAACTAAAACAACATATACAATGAATTGAATTAGATTTTTCCATTTTATTTTAGAGTAAATCTAGACCTGCTTGTCTTTTAATGTAGTAGGCAACAATTAACTCCTACGGTACTACGCATCCCACTGAGGAAAGAATAATTCACTCTGTTGAATATCTATCAAGGAGCCGGTAACTAGCAGACTGTCAATTTCCCATTAAATGGAAACTGTATGCAAGAAGTCTTGAAAAGAAAAGGTAACACAAATACATTATAATTGACAGCCTGCCCTCATTGAGTGAACTGGGGCCAACCAGTTTCACTCTAGCACAAAGATTTGAAACGCAAGCATTCAATGGTAGCCAATACCTTTAAGTGGAATGCACAGAACGAGTTGACGTTACCCCAACACAGGACACTTTGTAGGATGAATGCCTCACAATTACCTGTCAGTGCCATATTCATGAAAGTTCTTCAGAAGGAACATTAGTATCAAAATGTATCATTGATAGATGCATACACTGGGTATCTCCTTATCTATGTGCACAGATTGGCTGACTGTATTATTCTAATTTGCAATTTGCTGTTTTACCCATAGTGGTACAATCCTTATTCCTACACATATACAATGTATAGGAATATTCACGAGATAAATATGTAATTATGGGGGGATATTTATATTTCTGACTAATATACTTTTACATTTTATTCTTATTCACCAACATTTCTAGCAGCACACCTGAAATGCTATTCAAGGAGCAGGTTTACTTGCATACTACGAGGAATGTCCTGTAACATATCTCAAGAGCTCCTGTACCCCCTGCACCAACTTTTAAATAATATAGGATTCCACATATTCACATAACAGTGTTGGAAATGTGCCCTTTCTGTAGGATTTCCCAAGATTTTTACCCTTTGTTGCCGAACCCAGTTTTGTTGGCTATAGGACTCTGTGAACATTACCCCTGCTACCCAGTGATGAAGTGCTTGTGCTCTCCTCTCTAAACATGTTAAAATGTATATACACCTGATTGGCACACTTATTTACTTGTAAGTCCTGAGTATGTGGTACTACATCTACCTAGGGCTTGTAGGACAGTCGTAAATTTACTATTAACTTGTAGTTGTGAATAGAAAAAGAAAGTAAATATACACAAAAGTGCAAGTTTATCTTTGTGAAAAAGGGCCTGGGTTACATTCTAACAATTTAAACTGCTTAGCTTCAGTTTGGAAGCAGCTAGAACAGCATTCTAGGACTCATCTTAATAGTAATTATTATCTATTACTATTTTAGAGATTGCACTTCCAGAAACTTGTTGTTTCTCTCCCTAAGCCAAATGTACACTTTTCCAGTGTCCAATGTCACCTGACTATTAATGGCTCTCCAGTGGTCTTATGTATGTTGCTCTCGGACAGTGGACAAAAGGTGTGGATGTGGTGAGATCTTTTTCTTCATTGAGCAGGATGGCCTGAGGGATGTGCCCAGCCCCTTCCTTAGCTTCAAAGACAGCCTACCCTGTCACTGGCAGATGTAACTGACACCTAAACCTGCCTCCCTTTGTCATCCTAGTCAGCTTGGCTTGGGGTGTCCACACGGGGGTGTTTGCCCAATATTATAGCCACATCTCAGATGGGAACGGAGAGCTCTCACCAGGAAAAGAAGGGTTTAGCCAGAGATTGACACTGCGGGATAGCCTGTAGTAAAACACATAGGAAGTGCTGCAAAAGTAGGTAACATCATCCCAGGGAACGTTACCCCACTGGTTACAAAGTGACAGGAGTCCCCCCATGCCCAGGCTGGCACTGGGCATAATCGTGGCAATCCCAGTACCCATCTCAGAACACACCTGGAAATGTGAAGAATCAGAAGAAGGACTACCCTGCTGTCTGAAGAACCTGAAGGAGACTGGACCAGGTTGTCTTGAACCCAGGACCCCATAAGTGGCTCCAAGGGTCAGTTGGCTGACATCCTGTTTGAACTACAGGGAAAATACAAGCTTTCAGTGTCTTTTCCTGCAACTGCCCAGCTGGTCAGTTCCAAGTGGATCGGCCCTGGAGTCTCCTCCTGGCCTCTCCTGGAGTGAGTCATGGCCACCCAGTGTTGTCCCTAAGGTCCAGGACCGTTGGCCGTTGTCAAAGTGTTCTCCTCCTAAAGTTTCCAGAAACCTTAAACTTTTTGCCAACTTTTTGCTCTGAGAACTGACAGCGGACCGGTACCAACATGCCAAGCTGATCCAACAAAGGTGTATTTAATCTGGGCCGAAGATTCAGGTTGTTCCCACTAAATATTTCTCAGCAAGAGCAAATCCGACCGAGCAGGACTTCACAGAGAAGTTGTCCAGCCTCATGCAACCCTCTTCAACTACAGCCTGAAGCTTCCCCACTGGAAGAATCCAAGCTCCAAAAAAGTGACTCAGTCTGAAGGTAGAAATCTGCACCAAATGTAGGTATGAAAACTATCCTGTCAGAGAGGAACCTTCCCTGGGCGGGAAATTCAACTTTCTACATATGCAGGGTGGTTGGGCTACAAGGGACAGTTAACCACTATCCCAGCATTCGCATTCCCAATAGGATATTCTGGGGGATATTCCCAAGAACGCGTGTTAACTATCGCCAAAATCGCTTAACCCAACTTCTCACATCGCAGTCCATCGCGGGAAAATAACACCATGTTAACACAGCATTCACAACCCGGCAGCACCATGCGATAGCCCCACGATAACGCGACAAATGCCCGCGTTAAAATCAACGCGACGCCGAAAAAATGCGAAACCCTAACGCGAAAAAAGGTGCGATGACCCCAATGGCGATACAAAAATCAGCGAAAACCAGTGACAGGCCTACGATTCCCACGCACCATGCGTGAGAATGCACTATAAAAGCAGAGAAAAAAGAAAGACAAATAAATGCAACTGCGTAGCAACATGGACGCACCCGGACCCAGTGCAGAGTACACGCGAAACCCACAAGCCCCACAGACGACCAGCCAGGAACCCCGGGGCCGGAGAAGGGCAAAGAGAAGAGGAAGAGGAAGATGGGATTCAGTCCGCAGGAAAACCGGATCATCGTCACGGAGGTGACCGAACACTACCAACAACTGTACGTCACCTCCACTGTGTCAACGGCAACACAAACGGAAATATGGCAGTCCATCGTGAACAACGTGAATGCAGTCGGAGTGTCGAGGAGGTCAATGGAGGAGGTCAAGGGGAGTTGGCATTATGTCAAAGGCGAAACCAAGCAGAAACTCGCTGGCAACCTGAAGGCAGCAATGGCCACTGGAGGTGGGAGTCCTGTGCCACAGGAGGAGCTGGATGAGCTGGAGGAAATGGTGGCCACAGTCATCAGTGCAGAGACGGTGCAAGGAGTTGGGGGTCCGGACACTGCCCGAAATGACCTGACCCAACAACAACAGGGTGAGTAACCACCAGGGACTGGGGGGACGGGGGAGACGGGCACACATGCACAATCAAGAATAGCACACTGCACACCCACAATGACTGTGGAACCTGTCCCTGATGGCCTTTGCACACTGCAGCACACATAGAAACACCAAGTAGGCCTCCATCCACCATCTGCACAAATGCCCCCCTCACCAATCCCACAACCTACCCATGCACATGTGCTGAACCCAGCAAAGCAGCGGCTCTGTGAGCCACACTGACAATGCAAGTGACACTGCATGACCAGTAGCATGGCTGCAGTCAAAATAAATGACATGGTGCACGACACGACACTGAGGTGGCCCAGTGTGGATAACATCCTCAAAGGAGCAGGTCACACTCTGACACATCCAAGGGCACATACAACCCCTGACATCAACAACACATCTGCAGACAAACAATGCACAAGAGTACCAAATCCGTCCAAGAGCACAAATGACCCAAGTTGCCAACATCTCAGCACCGTAAAAGCACAGAAGCCAAAGGCACACCGCCTCAGAGGGACAATGGGCCGCTAAATCAGAGCTGCAGGGGCGACTCTCCCACAATGCAGCACACACACATAGCAATCACAGCACATCAACATTGACGACAATGTGGTACAAAGTACCACACCAACACCACAGAACAGAGGACACAACTGGTGCCACATGTGCGTAGAAAAAGGCCAATCACATCAGGCATAGCAGGAAACTGTCAGATGATAATGTACGAGTACAACCTCACATCCTTCATGTAGTCGGAATGTCCACTGTCCCCCATCAAATACCCAGCTCCTCCAAAACAGTCACAATGTACATTGTCATGCAGTCTGTATGTAACCATGTACAATGCGTGCACATACATGGAACACAATGTTAACCTGCATCTCCCCTTCACATTGCAGAGGGACAATCAACATCTCCTGCAGAGCAGACCAGACACCTCTTCAGTGATGTGGAGGAGGAACCCCTGGCCATCTGCTCCGACACCCTCCAACTGCTCGTGGACAGCCTCCGCACCCCACCTCCAGGAGCAGGGCAGCCCAGCTGCATCGAGGTGATACCACCCCCTGCACAGACCACACAGCAGGAAGCACCCACCACCACGGCTGGCTCCCAGCACCTCACCCAATAACACATGGCATCCCAACGCCGTGTGTCAGACTGCCAGAGGGGGCTGGATGAACAGGTGCGGGTGGGTTTCGACCTCATGGCAGCCAAACTAGATGCCATACATGGGTGTCTCAGTACCATCAGGGACCACTTACAGTCCCTAACGGACACCCACAGTCCGCTCCATGCCCTACAACAATCCTTGGCTGACCTCGCTGGATCCATTACTCGGATACAAGAACTGTCTAGGCAGAGAGGCTCCAGCGACGACAGCACAGAGTTGGCACAGATGCGGAGGACAATGGAGAACATGGAGCGGATGCAGGCAGGAAGGATGGCTGCCACGGCTGAACACCAGCGAGATGTAGCTGGGATCTACCATGCCCTGCAGATCCTCATCTTGCCATTGCTGCCACAGAGCCTGTTCCAGATGACTTCTGCAGGAACTTCGACACACACATCTCCGCCCCCTGATGTTTCAGTGACACACAGTGATGCAGCCATACCACCTCCGCACCCTGATGAGTTAGTGGCACACAGTGATGCAGCCATAACACCACCACACACACCTGGCATACCTGACAGAGAAGACGTATCAGAGGACGAAGATGTGGACGGTAATGACTTCGTGTCAAAAAGGAGGTTGTAGCATTCATCCCCCACCATATGGCCTGTTTCTGCTTGGTACAGCCCTCTGCATCATGCCCTGGTACAACAGCTTCCACTGTCCCCCGAACACCCTGCGACATTCACCTGGACCCCGACATGGACTGCCAATGACACAGCAAACAGGATGCGGACTCAACTCTTCCTCTACCGATTAACTTGTCATCCCCTAAAGGACTCTGTTTGGCCCTCCACTGGGCAACCATGTAATGTGGGGTGTGCATGGCCATGTACTGCTCCAGCTCCGACACTCCACAGGATGTGAATAAAACATTCCTAATCACAAAGATGTGTCATGTCTATGTCCAATCAAGTATGACAGTATGGATGACTGTAGGGACATTGATTGCACAAAAAGGTACACCCTGGGAAATGACATCAATGCGCATGTTTGACCGTGACACACATGGCCAATTACATGACTGTGGAGGTGTGAACTAGCTGTGGCCTCATTGATCATGAACAACAATCTTGCAACCCCCCAACGTAGCCCCACGTCCATGTATTAAATAGGGCTGTGTGTAAATATGTCAGAGTCGGTAGGAGGCCTAAAGCAGTGTCCCACATCACATGTGACAACAGAACATCTCTTGGCATACCTACACACACTCAACTGTGTGGACACAGCCTGGTTTGATGGAACACATTGGTCCACATGGCAAGAAGTTAGACACCATACTCACATTGCTGAAGACACGTAAGCGCACAGGTCGACCAGCAACTCTCCCGAACACAATGTCTGGCTCAGAGAGGTGGAGATGGCAATAGGGACTCACCCCTAAGTGAAATCCGTCAGTCAGTCCCTCCCTGTGTACGTACATGGCTCATTGGGACACACGATTTGGCATGCAAATCAACACTCATCACAGTTGTACAATAGTGAAGCTGCGTAGACTTTATTAGCATGTGCGTGTCAGTACGGGCAAGACAAGGGCCACAACATGCAGACCAATGCATCATACACTAACAGGCAGCAAAGGAACATGTAGAGGTGCAAGACATGGAGAGGCACAAATGAACACCAACCATGACGGAAGCCGACGGTCTCAGCCCACCTTGCCCTGCTGGACGAGTCATGTGGTGTTTGGCGAATGCTCATTGCACCATGTCAGGGGACACCACTCACTGCCCATGGGATCTGCATAGTCCTGTACCACCGGACAGCGCTGACTGCCTGCTCTGCTGACAGTGAGAAGGTGAAGGAGTCCAACAAGGTCACATTTAGTACTACATTGCCATGTGTGTACTCTCCCTCCAGCGGTGTGTCAGGTTGAGGAACGTTGCCAGGTGCCGCTGTCCACTCACCTTGCACAGGTGTGTGTCAACCCGCAGTCCTGCACGCACATGCATTCTGAGTCCAGGCGAATGCAGACATGTCCACTGTCATGGTGGGATATGTGTCCATTACCCCAAGATGCAAAAGGGGGTTGGGACCTGTGCCATGGGTTACAATCTTTTGTGGCTGCAGGAATGTAGTTACTCGTCCATGAAAGCGAGCGCAGCTTCATGGGCAATCAGTTCCAAGAGTACGTCGTTGTCGACTTCAATGAACACGGGGGCGAGCCAATCCATTAGCTGGTCCGGACAGATGTGCTCCGTCCACACCGTTTCACCAATCCGCAACACAGCCCAATAGGGGACCGCTTCGATGTGGTCACTGCACACGAGGAATTGTGCGATCTCACATGCCCAACTGCCAGCACATACGCCCAATTCCAAGGCCTCCCATGAACGGGTATCACGGTTACACTCCTGGTCGTGGTCCAACAGGGGGCGCACACACATGTCATAATCCAGTTCAGCTGCCATTGTGTTGGGTAGGCAGACATCCTTGGGCCACTCGAATAATCATGATCGGCAGTGGAACCAGGGCTGGACGCAGGTGACGTAAGCAAGACGGAAGCTCAGACGGTAACTGATGCGCAACACTGCCAGTGGCAGTGCCCCCAACAAATGCAGCATTCGGTCACAGTACAGTTCCACGTGACAGGGGGTGCATGTGCCCGGGATGTTCTGACATTGCGTTGTTCGCACTCGTAGAACCGGCACACTTCTGACCTGCAGCTGTTATGTGGATGATATGCCACAGCTCGGAGCAATGAGTCGTATGAGTGTGCAAAGTTTGTACGTATGGGTTGTCCTGTACGTAAGTGTCAAGGCCGTTCCATGCAGGAGTACCTCGGGCAAGGACTTCTGTGTGTGGGGTGTGGATACCTTGATCTTTCATTGGCGCCTTGTGAAGTGTGGGAGTCATCTTGGTCTGCCATGGTATCTCTCTTAGGGGGTGCCTGCCACATACGTTTCCAAGGTCGGGGGTGCAGATGTCCTTCCGCCTTCTGTATTGAGACAAGGGGGCTTTCATCCCTAATGTTAGTCAGAACACTGCTTGTATCCTGGGTATGTGATGTGGCCATCGCGCTGCAATTGAGGCTAGGCCTTGGGCTTATGGTGCACCAAAAGCGATGAACACACACACCAGTTGCCATGTATGAGCCAAGACCCCGAGCAGCCTTGCGCTCCTTGTACAGTCCCTTCGTGTGTGGACGCCCTCCGGCTGCATGCAACATTGCAACATTGTCGATTGCGGGCCCCGTGTACCGCAGACACTACAACAGAGACACACGCATCAGTTGGTTTCCTGTGCAGCCCAGATATGACCACGCCCAGGGGCCAGGGATAATTGTTCACACCTCTATGCTGGCCTGGCTTACGCCGACCCAGCCCACTCGGCATACGTATAAAGGGGGGGACGATGACGCTACGTGTCCCAGTTCTTCCCCACTGCCTGAGGTGACATGTCTGCATCCGCCTGGCCTACTACGAGGCTCAATCATATAGGGTCCATGACTTGCGTTGCACGGAGTCGGTGGCACCGGTTGCACTGCGGCCGGCACGGGCCTACCGCCACGGGACGGTGACTTACTGTGCACTGAGGTAGGGGCACCTAAAGTGCTGAGCGGGTGTGCAGCCTGCGATGATGACGTGTGCACTGATATGGTCTCTGCCATTGCTATATGAAAACCCAGAGTCAAGTGTGCACCTGGTGGACCGCAATAATAATAATAATAATAATAACAAGCTTATAAAGCGCTTGGTTACACTTACTAGTGTGTCCCCGCACTGCGGCACAAATCAGGTTCCGGGCAGAGGAAAGAAGAAGAGATTAAACAAGAGAGCTCAAAGAAGGAAAGAGCCAGGTTTTTAGCTTTTCCGAAAGACTGTCTCCGCAGACTCCAGCCGGAGCCCCGTGGGGAGTTTATTCCAATGTTTGGCAGCTAGGAAACGAAGGAGCGGCCACCCATCCTAGCTCTCCTAATGGTCGGAATGCTAACCTGCCCTGTCCCGCTAGATCTCAAACAGCGGGTCGGAGAGTATGGGGTAAGAAAGTCATGCAGATAGGTGGGTCCTTTTCTCTGTAAAATGTGATGGCTCACACACATAGCTTTAAAAAGAATTCGTTCCCTTACCGGGAGCCAGTGAAGGGAAGCCAGGGCCTTGTTGGAAGAGGCTCTCCGGGGTAACATTAAAACGAGACGAGTCGCAGCATTCTGAATGCGTTGGAGTCTCTGCACACATTTGGAACTAGCTCCCAAATAAAGGGCGTTCCCATAATCCATGCGTGACGTCACCAGAGCGTGGACCATAGTTTTCCTTGCTGAAATTGGCAGTACATCCAAGGTCTTCCGGAGACCTCGCAGAACCACAAAACATTTTCCCGCCACTCGCCTAGTGTGATTATCAAAGGAAAGCTTGGAATCCAGCCACACCCCAAGATTCTTTACCTGATCACAGGGGGACGGGGTTGGTCCCAGTGTCTGAGGCCACCATGCTGATGACCAGATTGTGGGAGCTTTACCTATCACAAGAACTTCAGTTTTATTACCATTAAGCTTAAGGCAGTTGTTAGCCATCCAAGACGCCAGTTCTTGAAGGCACATCGAAAAATTGATGGCTGCCCTCTCATGATCTTGTGTTAGGGACACCTCCAATTGTGTGTCGTCAGCATAAGACACAACACTGACCCCAAATTTTTCAATAATCTCTGCCAAAGGGGTGATGTAGAGATTAAAGAGAGTGGGGCTAAGGGTGGAGCCCTGTGGGACCCCTTGGTTCAGCTTGATACTTTTAGAATAGTAAGGTTCCTGAGACACCTGGAAACTACGCTCGTACAAAAAGGACTCCAGCCATTCCATGGCTCGGTCCGCCAAACCTCCTTTCCTCAGGCGCTGAAGTAAGGTTGAAGGAGCCACCGTGTCGAATGCGGCACTGAGGTCGAGTAGGATTAAGGCAACCGTTTGTCCCTCATCTACATATTTGCGGTTGATTTCGGTGGAGAGGAGCAGAGCCGATTTGGTGGAGTAAGATGTTCGAAACCCCGATTGAGTGGGGTGAAGTAAGCTGTATTTACTAATGTGGGCTGTCAATTGGGTATTAACCACCTTCTCTGCAATTTTGGCAAAGTATGGCAGCAGAGAAATTGGACGTAGGTTCTCCAGTTGGCTCATGCTAACATTTAGTTTCTTTTTTAATGGGAGGACGATCGCCTCTTTCCATCTTGTCGGGACAGTTCCTGTGGTAAAGGAGAGCTCAAGAAGGTGCCTGATATAGGGCTCAAGTATCTCAAGGCTCCCTCTTAGCACCTTAGGGGTCGCAGGGTCTCTGGGTGAGCCAGACTTAATGCTTAAGGCTACGCTATTGAGAGTATCACATGAGGGAACCACAAATTCGCAAAGACATTCTTCCTCCCCTAAGTTGGGCGTCCCCTCACCCTCCCAGCACCCGTTACGTGCAGCAACAGGGAAGGTCGAATAAATCTTCCTCACTTTCTCCGCAAAGAAGTCCTGAGTTCTCCGCAATGTAGGCCTGAGCCAGCGGGCAGCGCGGGCCTACCGCCACGTGGCATTGCCTCGCGTTTTACAGAGTTAGTGGCACCTAGAGAGCTGAGCGGGTGTGCAGCCTGCGATGATGACGTGTGCACTGATATGATCTCTGCCATTGCAAAATCAAGACCCAGAGTCAAGTGTGCGCCTGGTGGCCCGCGCTACGGTGATGCGTGATGTGGAGGCTGCCAAGGTCGCGGGCCCCGGGCTCGGCGCTTGCACCGGGATGTGTTGTGCCCTCTTGGAGACACGCCGGTGGCGAAAGGTGAGCAGTTTGGCCTGGGTGCGCAGGGGTGGGCAATCCGCGCTGGGTGGTGGGAGGGGCTGGGGTGCAGCGGCCTGCGTGCGCAGGGGCGGCCATGCGATGTATCCATGTGCAATGATGTGTACTCTGCCTTCATTAGCAGTGGACTCTGTTTCAGATGAGGGGCCTGGTGGCCTGCAGTGTGAACCGGCACGTGGTTGGAGACACACCGGTGGCATCAGTTGAGCAGTGAGGCCTGGGTGCGCAGGGGCGGGCAAACACCGCTGGGCGGCGGGGGGGCTGGGGTGCAGCAGCCTGTGTGCGCAGGGGCGGCCAAGCGATGATGGCGTGTGCAATGATATGAACTCTGCCATTCATGTATCTGGACTCTGTTTCAGATTGGGGACCTGGTGGCCTGCAGTGTGAACCGGCACATGGTTGGAGACACACCGGTGGCAGCAGGTGAGCAGTGAGGCCTGGGTGCACAGGGGCGGGCAAACACCGCTGGGCGGCAGGGGGGCTGAGGTGCAGCTGCCTGGGTGCACAGTGTCGGCACTGTCTCTCTCTCCCTCTCTTTCTCTATCTTTCTCTCTCTTTCTCGCTCTCTCTCTCTCCCTCTCTTCCTTTCGCTGTCTCTCTCTCTCTCTCTCTTCCTCTGTTTCTCTCTCTCTCCTGCTCCCTCTCTCTCCCTTTCTCTCTCTTTCTCTCTCTCCCTCTCTTTCACTCTCTCTCTCTCTCTCCCTTTCTTTCTCTCTCTCTCTCTTTCTCTCTCTGTCCTATGTTGTGCCCATGACACACCTTCTTATCTTCAATTTTGTCTTGCAGGCTGTGACTTACGGTTTGTCCGGAGAAGACCCGCCATGACTCTTCCAACTATTGCTGTTGATTGGAATTTGAATAAATTGATTATTTTTGGAATTCTGCTATGTATGTATGTTTTTCCTTTTTCGAACCACACATGGATGTTGGCTGGTGTACTTGTGTGACATCAGGCAAATTGTTGTGTTCATGAATTTGTGAGGTAGATGTGAGATATCTTTGTCCGGGGGGGGTGCCCGGGGTAGGGCCACGGGGGGTCCTGGGGGGGTGTCGGGCCTGGGGGGTGGCGGTGGATGTTGTGGCCCTCTTGTGGCTCCGAGCTGCATGGTCAGTAGCTCCATGGTATCTGTTGTTCTTCTGGTGTGGCTGTGGGCTGGGCTCCCTTTTGTGGTGCAGGTTGTCGTCCGATTAACACCAGGTACGAGCAGGTGTTAAATCCCTGCTGCTAATGCGCCTTAGCGCATGTTTTGTGGTCTCATTGCTGATCTGGCTGGTCGTTGTGAATGTTGCGAAGTGGTGTTTCCGCGGGTTTTTGCACGGGAACGCCTACTCTGCATCTCATTAGCGTTAGTTGCCGGTGTCATCAGTGGTGATGTTTTTTGCAGCTGCTCTCGCAGGAATACTGGTGATATTGGCTGTTAGCACCAGCTTGTGAATGGTGCGATGTATTTATCACCACTTTGGCTGCGATAAAGTGCCGCTAACTCGGCGATAAGTCCTTGAGAATATGCCCCTATGTGTACAAGCAGCCCAAGGGACAGCTGTTGCTTAGAGGCACAGGTGCTGCTCCACCCAAGTCTTACAGGTGCTGTTCAAAAAAGGTAAGTTATTCTTTGGGGATAGCTTCCACTTTACAAAAGAGATACCATCCCCACTTGGGCGTCAGTATCTGATCCATGGTTTGTAACTGCAATTGTGTTTGTAAAGCATTGATACATTTCATTGCAATGTGCAGTGAGGTAGGGACACCTCTCCCATGCCACCACCAAGTTGCAATTCTATTGTGGTGTCAAACCATGTGTTTTTGTGAATCACAGGGTTTGTGACTGCAAATGTGTCTTGTACAGCAGGCCTTTGATGGCATCGCAGAAGAATCTTTAATTCAAACATAGGGTGATCTTGAACAAGTCATCTGAAATCTTCAACTCTTTTATTGTGTTATTTTGAAAGCTTCATGTTATTGCACCACTTTTGAATGTATTTCCGTGTGTTCAAATGGACAAACACATTATGTGAAGCTACAAGTATTGCATTTCAATGCAGACTGTCTGTTTGCTCAAATACACATTTTTGTTTAACAGTATAGAATCTACACGTTGAAGTTTGAGATTCAGCATCCTTCTCCTTATATCTGGGCTCATTAAGCATTACTTTTTAATTAAATGTGCCCATGGAGCATACTGAATTACAAATGCCCCTAGGTTAGGCATATAGTTTGAATACCGTACATCTTTAATCATTTTACTTATTAGAGTTAGGAAGCCCAATTACCATTGAGTGAAGGTTATTAAAAGTTAAGGGTTGATGGTAGGCTTTTGGACAGTTGGTATGACAGTGCTGTCATGTGACTCATTCAGGCAGGAGGATAACATGGAGTACAATAGTTCAGCAGACGTAGCTTTAATGTGCTAGTGTTATATTTGTTAATGAAAAGAAACAACCACAGAGCATCACAGACATGAAGACAACATCAAAATTGGGAATTTTAGTACCTGATTGTGGGAGCTTGTTAAATATGCCAAAATGGTTAGGCACATGTAGCTCTGGAAAGTCACATAAGCAATGGAAAAAAATAATAGAATATTCACTCCAAGAAGGAAATAATGAGAGATCATCTCATTGGAAAGAATCAGTAAACCGATGAAAGCTGATGACCCCACATAGGAAAATAGAGGTCATTGTGAAAAAGGTACTTTTAAGATGCCACTGTTATTGTGAAACCTGACATTAGTGTTTCACTGTGACTGAAGCAAAATGCAACATAAAGCGAACTAACCTACCTTTAACGAAAATGGGTGTCATACACACCATGTGTAAGTTACACTCTTGTTAGGTGTTAAGTTACCCATATTTGTATTATATGTATTGGGCTCACTATGCAAAGGACATTTCCAACTTACAACTCTCTTATCCAACTGTAGAGTGCCCTTTCCTCCCTGGTCATCTAAGACTTGCCATTTCTTCTGAACCACATTCTTACTGATAGTATGGCTCTCTGCACTGTACCACTGCTATTCAGAGCCACAGTGTTTGTGCTCTGGCCCTAAAATGGTACTGTGAAAACTGGTTTCACCCACGTTGTCTAGTTAACTTTCCTAAAAGGACGTGGGACATATTGTAGAAATTGCAACAATGACATGGGAGTCAAATGTTATATGATGACTGCAGTGAGTACTTATACCATCCACATACATGGTAAACATAGATAGCTGCCAGGAGCACCATTGTGTTGTGACTGGGCCCACTGATACTCATTGTTGGGAACTGAGACTTATTTATATTATCAGACTTTGACCAGAGCAAAAGGGAGAATGGCAGAAAAGAGAGAAAGAATGGTGAATAGAAAGATGAGAAAATAGTGACAAAGGGGGAACGCAGGGATGAAAAAGAGCCTTCAAGAGTGAAATAAAGGGGCAGGGAGTGTAGGGTGGTGGAAGAAATAGGCATGAAGTGTAATCAAGACTAGGTGGCCTTGATATTCTGCAAATCTTACATTTGATAGTGCAGGTGGCAGACCCCCAAGTAAAATGTTGGGCCTCAGCACTTATTCTATTACCATTTAAGCATGTACTGGACTGCAGTTTAAAAGCAGTGCAATGACACATGGAAAGTAAAAGTGCCTCAGGCGTGTAGGGAGACCTATTTTTATATCACCACCACAGCGTACGTTATAAGTCCACATGACTAGGTGCTTAATATATAAAAATGTGGCACATTATACATTAGAAATAGTATGACCTCACAGAGACTAAATATCCAGAAGCTGTTTCACTGCATAGGTCACTCTATATTCTTAATAAATAAAATGCTTGCTGTGTATTAGCAACTGGGAACATATTAGCAAGATGATTGAAAGTTATTTTCCACTTAGTTTAAATAGTTAAACATGTAGTGAAAGTAGATTTTTCATACGTTTAGGGGAAAAGTAACTTTATAAAAGTGTAGTTTATGCTACCGGAGCTAAAATTGGCATAGAACCAATTTTGACACACATCTCACCTCCAATCATCAAATATTCATTCCTGACTGGCATTAATAGCCCTGTTTTCCAGAGGACAATAACCTGACAAGTGAACCCAGGAAGGTAAGGGTGCCTTCATCAACTGTTCACTTAACAGGGATTAGCCATCTGAGGGGTATAGGCAGGGAGAGGTAATAGAACATAGGACAGACTTCAAATCTCCTCTTTAGACTTGGAAATGCCAAATCAGGCTGCCATGACCTACTCCCATTAATTCCCTTGTGCTGAACTAGACTTTCTGGCTCCAGTCCCAGCAATAGCAAAAACAATGCTTTGCTTGACAGTGTGAGTAGGTCTCATCTAAATAGATGAGAGGTTTATGGGGAGTCAGAATCCCTTGTGATAGAAGAGAGATTAGGGACATTGGGACTTTTTACAGTAAAGCAAAGAGGAACAGGATGAGGAAGTAGACTTGACAGGCTAGGAAATAAGTTCCAGGCATTGGCTAGTACATCTGAAGAAAAAGGTCTTCCCATGTCTACTGCTCATGCTTAGGGACTGGAACTGTTCTCCAGTGGTCAGGTGGCTAAGCTTCTGTTTGCCTGCTTTAAGGATACAAAATGTAGACGACTCCTGTTTGTAGGACAGCCCGTTTGACGTTGGGGACTGATCTTTCTCTGGATGGAGATAGATCTGGTTCCTAGAAGCCTATGTTGAGGATCTAGGGCAGAAGGATTTACCAGAATAAACATTTCCAGAAGTTGTAAAAAAAAGTGGAAATTTCTCATTTTTTTCCATATCAGGAGTATCTGGACAAGGTGCTGGGGCTTCCCAGAAGGGTGGGGGGGGGGGCAGACTCAAGGTGAGCAAGAAAGCTAAGTTGCTTTCCCTTAGATATTTTACAGCACTGACAACTGGTTCAGCTGCACTTGGCAGTAAATTGATCTGGCCTAGGTCTCCTACTTGCCCCACTAGTGAATTGTGAGAACCTAAAAACTGACTAAATCCAAAGGTAAAACCTTGGATCTGGGTGAGGTAGCAAATCAATCTTATTGCCAAAGCTACCTCAGTAGCTATGATATTCATCTTTGTCGCACTCAGAGCTTTGCCATCACACTCCGATTTTAGCAGGAGTTCGGTGATAACATATTCAACTTTGAGGGCTCTTTGCTGGCTTGAGCTTTAGCGCTTGTCCCACAGGAGGACTTTAACTTTCATAAAGTAGACTAACAGCCTGATTTAGAGTGTTGAAGATGGGTACTCCACCTACCTTTAAATCAGACAATATGTTCCAAGGTAAAAACTTTGAAGAAGATGACCAGCTTTGCATATCTGATCTCTGCCCCATTGTAGCTGATCTTAAATCGGACTTAGGTCCTGGTCATCTGCAAACTCATATTTTTGCAAAGGTGTTTTACATTTTCTATGCACATTTTGCTTTAAAATACTATCCCCCTATCTGAATGTAATCAGTTTAGCGACGTTTTGCTTATTAGAATGTTCTTTCTTTTTTTTTTTATTGGATTGGAAAATGTATTTTGCTGTGTTTTTGGCATTAAATATGTTAGCACTGCTTGCAATGAACACGTAGTTCGCTCCGAAATTGCTTGTGCCGTAACTACCAGGGGTTCAGCAGAGGTTCATTGAGATTTGTACTGAGACCTAACCATGCTGCATTTATTCAGGGCCTGATTTACATTTCAGTGGATCAGGTCCCACCATCGATTTTCCGATGGTCTTCCCGCCCGCCGACTTGGCTGTCCGCCCACCATATTTAGATGTTGGCTGGTCCATAGGCAGAAGACTGCCAGAGTTCTGCCTGCTCTGCCAGGAATTCTCCACCACGTTGGCGGTGGTACACCCAGAAGCAGCTGTCGGCAGGACTTCAGCACAGATTCTGCTGTCCCGATTACAATGTACCTTTCCATCGTGGCAACTGTGTTGGCAATCCCTCCTACTTTGAGTTGGCAGAATCAAAAGAAATGAAGTTAAAATGTACCTTTTTTCCTGCTTCTCGCTTCTATTTCTGTCTCGTACCCCATCGTCCAGGTCCCTCCTTTGCTGCATTGACCACAACACGATGCCACACGACTCCATTGCTGCCGAGATCTGCAATAAGCCACTTGTACAATTGTCCTACGTGTAGTATATTGACTATTGATGTAGCCTTCTGTACTTCTGCATTGCTCTTACATACAACATTATTCTTACGTGGAGAAGTGTGGCTCAATGGTTAGAGCGGCAGACCCTGATGCAGAGATCTGGCCCGGGACCAGGGTTCAATTCCCGCCTCGGCGGGTCTTGGACTCAATTTCCTCGGACCTGATAATTCTCGCCTCGGTGCCTATTCTAATCATGGGTCCCACTCTGCAACTCTGGGCAATAGCTTGCTTAATCTCCACAACGGCCCCACCAGCGCTGGGATGCCTGGCTTCACCTTGGGGGTGCCCAGGAGTGGACATTTCACAGGGAATAGCCAGGAAGGGTTCCACAGCGGTATGCGTATAGCGCCAGGATGCCCCAGTTGGGGTGGCAGTGCGCTTTACAAGTACGAATTTACATTACGTGTAATGCTCATCAAGGTAAAATGAACACACCTGTATTGACAGTTAAAAAAACTATAATGTTGTTATGGTGCTTGTGGGTGTTGTGCTTGTGGCGCTTGTGGGTGTGCATTCAATAGTGTGGGTATGTTGTTTGTGCAGCATGCAATATGTACCAAAAAGGGGCATAACATATTACCTACATGTGCATTATGACACATTCACAACATATATGTGTTGTAAGATAATGATGAGTAGCACTTACCTGTCTCCACACAACCATGGCCTCACTCTATCAGAACACCACCACCAGAACACAGCCAGCACAATGGGACCATCTAAATCTCCTTGATGCAAACACGCCTGCACTATGTAATGTAATGTAAGTTGCATTTATATAGCGCAGCTGTCACCCAACGGGCATCCTGGCGCTGGGATTACCTAAGTCACTGTGCAGCTATAAAATTATGAATCACCACGAGCAGGTCTCTCAAGGCTATTCTCTTGAGAAGAGCCTGGTTTTTAGCTTTTTTCTAAACTGCAGTAAGTCGTCAGTCTGTCTGTGGCGATGGAGTACTGTTAGCCATCAGAGAAGACTGCTGCCGTAGACGGTCTCTTGTCTATAGCTGCAACATCTGAATACGGCGGGTGGACCACCGTCAACTTGATGAAGTGCTTGGGACCGCCGCCACAGCAGGACTGAGGTAGTACCATCAAGATCTAAATCAGGCCCTAAGTCTGGCTAGGGTTCCTACTTTCCTGATTAAGAACTCTCTTTCTGAAATCCTTTAAACATGAATAGCTCACACTTGAATAAATAATAAGTTCCTGAAGTAAGAGTGTGAATTTAATTATGCACATATATATTGACGGAGGAGTGGTCCAGTCCTACGTTTGTAGGTATTTACAAGCAATTGCATGTGCATTTCCCACAAATATATGCACCCTCCTTTGGAACTGAAATATCCAGATGTAATTGCTACATGTGTGTGAAGAAGCTTTACCCAGTTTTTCAAAGGGGGTTAGGTAAGAAATATTTTAAAGCCAAAGACAAACATATTTCTAGTATAGCTTTATTGCCTACTGCAAAGGGTTATAACGGTTGTTAAAGGCCTTAGCCCGAGGTATAGTACCAAGCCGCAAGGAAGGCCTATAGCAAGAAAGAGGGTCTTTAACATCAAGTATAGGCTGAGACAAAAGGGCTGTTAAGAGGTTAGAACCTCCCATCCACTGAGGGTACAGTTTTTCTAAACTAAAACAGAGAAACACAAAAAAAATCATTGGAATGTTGGGGGAGAAGGCCTACACCAGCCATTACGTACTCTAGATAGAGATCGGGGCTTGGAAAAACAACCTCCAAATGCATCCTAAGAAAAGGTGTGGATGTACCTTAAGTCATACATTATGCCTATTATAGTAAATCATGATCAAAACATTTCTACTGAAACAGGTACAGCCCTTGCATAACAGGAACACAAGTTTACTATTCACAATAGAGTATTGCCTTTCTCTCTAACTCTTTATGTGCTTGTTTTACAAAGTGTGTAAAATGTGAGTTCCTTTTTGGGTCAAAATATTTTTCCTATCATTCCTCTGCTTCCTTTCAACTCGTGTGGGAAAATAGCAGAAACTATTGCACTTGTCCACACTTTCAACATCATTTACATATTGAGCCCTTCGGTGTAGTTGTATGTGATGAAGGGCCACATGTACTAAGAGTTCCATTTGCAAATTCCTAATAGTGAAATTTTGTGATTCGCTATTAGGAAATTGCAAACACCTATGTACTTGGACCCCTGCCCCCACCTACAACAGACTGCCCTGCGTCTTTCTGGTGCACATTTAACCCCTCACACACGCACACCCCCACCTACACATCCCATCGACGCATCTAAGAACCTTTTCTTTACCCCCCGAACGCACCCCCATATTCCCCCCTCCCCTTCCCTCCTGTTTACCCTCATTGCCCTCCCCTTTTCCACCCTCTCTCCCCCCTGTATCACCAAACCCCACCCATACGACCCCCCGCAGTCTCCCCCTCCTACTGCTAATATCTACTATCGCTATCACTACTATTATTATTATTATTATTATTATTATTAGTTTTCTCTTATTGGCCCCATCAGCTTTCCACCTTTCTCCCTCCCTACCTCCCTAACCCCTCCCCCCTCACCCCCTTCTCCTCCCCGCTGACACGACAGAGCCACCGAGGATCAGCTCCACAGGCTGACAGTGCAGGTCCCAGCAGAGACATACGAGTGCGGACGACCAACCTCTATACACCATATTATCCTCCAAGCTCAGAAGCCACAACTACCCTAGCACATCAACAGCACCGGCACTACTCCGGATCGTCGACGGTCCAGCCACCACACCAGTTCCAGACCCTCCCTCCTTATAAACCAAGACAGAGCATGCAGGCCACCATCGATCCTCCCATCCACTGCCCCTCGGAGTTTCAGGCATATAATCATATCACCCACCCTTATATGTCCCTCCCCGTCTTATGTTCCCCCACCCCTCCATCCATATATGTTTCATACATGCCCCTTGTTTAATACTGGTATGAATCACACGACACATGGGAAGTTGCAATGTTGTTTTCTTATGCTGATGATATGTGTAACAATGACGCTATGACCACTGTGATGTAACATGCCAAAATTGACAATAAAGAAATATTACACACAAAATAAAAACACCTATGTACTAATGTGCCTTTGACACATTTAGGGCCTATTTATATGAGTTTGGAGGTCTAAGGTCAGCCAAATTCACGGTGGCACAGAAGTGGTGGTCCAGCCAATGCTGCACCTGTGGTACAACTGCATTATTACAACTTGGGCGGTTGGACTGCCATGGCACTGCCGCAACGTGGCATGGCAGTCTAAGGGCCGCAATATGCTTGGTGGTGCCCTGCAGCACCACCAAGAATATTATAACTTTCCTCACCGCCAGCAGTCTCATGGAGGTTCTTACTCCATGAAAGTGCCGGCTGTGGAAAGGAAAGGGGACCTACAGGGCCCCCTCTTGGCCCTGTGCACAGGGGTGCATGCAGGGGGGCACATGTTGTGTCAGTCTGTGTGCATGCACCCCAGTACCTGCATGGCATGGGCTTCAGAATCCATGCCTTGTAGGAACTGCTTTTGGCGCTCCCATTTCGGTGGCCATTTTCAGAAGCACCGCCATGGGACTGCCAAAGAAACACCCACTAGACACGAGAAAACTCGTAATCTGGTGGGCGGTGCTCACATGGCTTTGGCGGTGTGGGAGCAGATCGGAGATGTAGTGACCCCGCTCGCACACAGCCAAAGTCGTAATCGGCTCCTTCGTGATTCCTAATGAGGTCACAATTGACCTACCCCATTAATATTTAAGAGGTAGGTCGCAATTTGTGACCAATTTGGAATCGCTAAGAACACAGGGATGGTGGTCTGCTGGGGAGTCTGTGTTTGTTTTTAAAAATAGCAACATTGTTTATTTTAAATGCAGCCCATTTTCCTTCAAGGAAATCAGGATGCATTTTAAAAAGAAAAACTAAAAGTTTTCTTTGCATTTTTTAAGAGTAGGCAGTGGTCCATGGGACCACTGCCTGCTCTAAAAAACGTTTGCACACAGATTCACAAAGTGGAATGGGTCCCTTGGGGACCCCTTCCCATTTGTGAATGGGCTACCACCAAATTTGGTGGTAAAAGGCGAATGTTTTGCGACCACATTTCGGTCACAAAACATTCATACATTCCATTGGGAGTCACTATTAGGAAGGGACGCCCTGAACACGCCCCTTCCTAATACTGAATCGCGAACCCATTTTGCAATTTGGTAGTAGGTTACCAAATCACAAAATTGGATTTGATACATAGAAGAATGCTTTTTACCAATGGTAGTTGTGACTGAGAAAAAGCTGCGTACATGTGGCCTGAAATGTGTTAGACATCCATTTCCATGTGCTTTCAATGGGTGCTAGGTTCTGCATGTGTGGGTGTTCACATCATTTCTCTCACCTTTCCTTTCCTTTGACACTTCCTGGGGGACAAAACGTCCTAATAGCAGATTACATATGTACGTAAGTTTTACTTACTTCATGCTCACACCTCCGCGAATCACACTTAAATAACTGGATCAGAAGAAACACATTTTTCCATATGTAAAAAGGGGTCATAATGGAAAAATCCTAAGTAAATCTGATAATCATTATAAGTTTGAAGCACACACCATTCAAATCAGTTACAGTTTTGTACAAAAACAATCAAAATTGATAATAAGCAGATGGTCTGTTGTCTTGTCTTCAGATGTTGTGTTTTATTTAATCTTCTTCTATTAGCCTTAGCCAACACGTGTTTCGTTGGTACCGGAAGATATCCCTACGACTTCATCAGGGCTGGTCTTTTGTAGGGGTCCAGTAATTAGACCTCCTGTCTGGGTTACAGCATAGGAGGTCAAGTATTCCGGTTCTCCTAAGTGTATTAGATCAAATTGAGAGTAGCACCATACAATGAATACATGCATAGCTGTGTGATAGATCCAAAGCTAGAGAACAATTAGCAATAGAAATTTTACAATGGAGCTACTTCACGGAAAGCTAGGTCAGGGTGTGTAGAAAACTAATATTTCTAAGACTAAATTGACACTGGAACATAGAATATAATTTTAGCGAGGATGTTGGTCAGCACACACTATGCCATCGCTATTTTCTGTGCCTAATTCTCTAGGAAATTTTAAACCTTACTGATGAAAAGATGAGACTACATGAGACTATGTTATTTGTATACGTTTCTTCTATATGTGGGATTGTATTATTATTCAGATTATACCAGAAACTGCCTCCATCTGGAAACAATGCAAGCCAGTGAGAGTATTAATTTTTTTGAATTAAAAGAATAATCCACACGTAAAATTACATACATCAATTTATTTATGAATAGAGAATATATCATCACCTTCATTGGCAAAATAATAAAAATAAAGGAATTCAGAATATTTATCTCTGTGCAGTCCCTATCCCTAATACTTTTAGGAAAACTAGCTCCTTAATACTGAAGAAGACAAACTACAGAACACTATTCAAGAGTTGGGCACCCCTGAAGAAACCCAGCTCATCTGTGGCAGGTGAAGTGAGACCTCTTCTCAGGAAGGTAAAGAAAACAAAAAAACACTTTATCAATTGGCTTGCTGAGTAGATCTATATGACTGAGTTATGCCTTCTCTGCACTCAATTACTGGGTCTGATCTATCCAAACTGGAAATCTAGCAACTAAGAAAATGGTGGATTCTGTAGAAAGGAAGGTCCAGGACCTGTGGTCACATGTATATATTCCTAAGTCAATAGTGTGTGCCTCACTCATCCAGTACCTTTTTTGTAGGGTCCTCTTTGTCTAGATTCACATAAAAAACATGAATAACAAGAATTGATAATCATTTAATTGAAGTTATCTCAAGCAACTTTATTCGTTTCACACCTTACAATGCAGTGGAGGGTAAAAGACCACCAGCACAATAGTCAATCTTTCAGTTGATGAGAATAACATTGTTCATAGTTACACAGTCCAAGAGGCACAGCCAGACTATCTTCAGGTTAGAATGTTCATACAGAGAGAAAAACATAGTACAGGGTTCACTGGTCATTTAGAATTTGGTAGCCCAGTAGGCCCATCATAAGTCAGTTAAGGTCCTGCCCTGATAAACGTGTGGCTCTTTTGCTGTATTTAGATGGAGGGAAGCACTAGGTTTCTGAAGGCAGAGCCTCAACTGGCTTTGCTGTCGGCAACCTATGATTCAATAGCCTATCTGCCACAGGACGACTACATCATATTCGAAGGCCAGCCCTACCTAGGATGGGCATACAGGTGCAGTTTTTCCCAGCTGCAGAATGTCATGCAAGGCATAGAAGTTCAAGCCATAACAAAATTTTAATACAGAACAAAAAAGGGCTACCTTTGCCAAAGTTGGACCTGGTAATATTACATTATCAAATGACAACTGTTCGTCTGGAACTATTTCAAGAAAAGTAATGGATCAATGATATATGGATAGTGTTAGAAATGGGGTCTCTAGTTGGCAATGGTTTGCACCTTTGTCCAAGTAGGGACCCTTCTTCCTACTCAGGGTAAGGTGGATAAACTTCTAAAATGACCCCTGCTCACCCCCTTGGTAGCTTGGCACGAGCAGACAGGCTTATCTCAGAGGCAGTGTGTAAAGCATTTTTGCACACATACAGTAATACAGTGAAAACACTACAAATGGACACCACACCTGTTTAGAAAATAAGTAATCTTTATCTAAACCAAACAAGACCAAAACAACAAAAATCCACAATACAGTAATACAAATATGACTTTTAAAAGGTAGAAACAGTTCTGTCCATAGTAAACTATAGATGCAACACTTTCAACACAAAGTACATTGGATGCGTCAAAATCAAAAACAAGACGAGCCGCAGGGAAGTAGAGGCATCAGTACCTTACCTGCAGGGAAGGTGATGCATTGGTTCCTTACTCCAGGAGAGGTGATGCGTCGGTTTCTTACTCCAGGGAAGGTGATGCGTCGGTTCCTTACTGCCACGCAGGGGAGGTGATGCGTCGGTTCCTTACTGAAGGGGAGGTGATGCGTCAGTTTCTTACTGAGCGGGGAGTTGATGCATTGGTTTCTTACTGCGGCCCGGTGTCCTTGTAGACTTGGTGCCGCGGTGCATGGGGATTGGGGATGCGTCAGCTCTTGATGTGGCGGCGGCAACAGCACTGCGTTGATTTCTTCAGCTATGATCCCATAATGCATTGGTTCCTGCAGCCGCACAGCAGGGCCTGTGTCAGAACTGGTGCGGTGACCTTGGCCTTCGTAGATGCAGCGTGTTACAATTTCTCGAGCCACGGGGAGGCGCACCATTGGTTTTTTTCGGCGATGCGTCGGAAACAGGTGCGGATGCGTCACGCTTCCGGGCTGGCAGTCAACTGGTAAGCGGTCAGGAATCCACAGGCTTGGCAGTGTTCTCCTTACTGTCACAACGGCGGTCCGGCGGTCAGACTCAAATCTCGTAGTCAGCCCCATAATATCAATCAATAAAATATATAAACACCAAAATATTGCAAATTAAATATCTCTAACAAAAATATCGACTCCGTGTACTTACCTATAAAAACTACAAATATCGAGAACACAAATATTGTTGTTATGTATATCGATTTTGGCATATATTGAAAACAAAAATACGGGAAGCAAAAATATTGTTACTTTTAAATAAGCATGTAATATATAAAAATTATCTATTCACACAATGTCGAATACAATATTATCAACAAAAAATAAATAATTATTAATGAAAAAGCACTTTTCATGTAAAACCATTACTTCAAATAAACCCAAAAATTGTTATACACATATTTAAATTAAATAAACATATATTACATCAACAAAATATTTACCATTCCCCCAAAATAATTATATATCTAAAATATATACAATTAAACCACCCAAAAATGTGCATTAATACATTAATCTAAATACTAATAAATGTATATATAAATAAATGTATGATGGAAAATATCACACTATATAAATTTTAGATGAAAAATAAAAGGAAATATTTGAACTATACCAAACCAGCTAACAAAATAAAACTATAAATAACTTTAACTAATAAAACCAAACAAACAAATCAACAATATAAAAGGCACACTAATTTATTAAAATCAAATACTTCGAAAATGACAAACGCTGCAAGACGAGGAAACTTTGGTGGATTCCCCAACAAACCATTAAAGAAGACATATGTATATCTTAACAACTACATAACTAAGTAAAATGTATATTTAAACTAAGACGTAACTGGTATGAAACTTAAAAATGTAAATTTGAAAATAAATAGGCATGGGCATAAAACTCCGCTCCACTTGCGGAGTTTGCGGAATTCGGTAACTCCGCATTCAGCGTAGAACACGGAGCTATCAATAAACTCCCCACTCCACAATGGAGCAGAGTTTTTCTTTGTTAGAGCACTCAAAATGTCCTTTTGCGTGCCCGGGAGAGACTTGCATCGAGCTTGAGATAGCCCACGAGATTTTCAGAGCCTTTCTCGAGCGCCACGAGATTTGCTAGCTAGCTGCCAACACGTCATTTAGGCACGCCAGTGACTTCCGGTGGATGTTTTCTGATGCACGCGATCCCCAATGTGCAGGATCTACCGCGGCTGCAACCTACGGAATATTCTCTCCTCAAGAAGCATTAAAATCTTCCTAAAAGGATGATTTGGAGTCAAAAACCTCCTCAAATGTTTTTTTTTGTGTGAGGAGTCCTTTTTTTAAAAACTTTTTTTCCAACTGGAAGGAAGCGCCCAAGAGTCTCCAACTTCCTGATCCTGTCCAGCAAGCTTCTCCCAGTGCTTTGTCCATCTCTTGGTCACTTTTTATTTGGATTTGAAGCTGGAACAATCACTCTTTTTGGATTTAAAGACTTTGTATTTGAGATTTCAAAGTAAGTTGAAAAACTGGTGTTGTTTGTTTGATTGAGGCCATGCACCTGGATTTATTTGTACTTTTTACCGATTTTTAAAATTTATTGTGTTGGGTGGTCTGTAGTTTCAGTAGGGGCCTAGTTATTTCTTTGCAAGTACATTTTCTTCTTTTATAAAGAAAAAATGCTGCACAGTTCACTACATTTTCTCCATTTTTTTTAATACATTTGCAATTTTGGTTCAATTCACTATGTGGCCTAGTCTTCCAATGGGCCTTCCTACCAGTAGGCCCAGTGCTGGTCATAGGTGCACGAAACAACTGTTTCTGTGGTGTCTGTTGAATTGAAACATCATTTAGGCCATGGATGGATTTGGATTAAAATACAAAAAGTGTTTTTGGTGGTATTTCGTGTTTTTTGTTCCTGCAGTCTATAGGGTGGGGTAATGCCTTTGGAGGATGTGTGTTGTTGTAAAATTGCCCTGTTAATTTTAGTGTTTGGCATTGCTGAATTAATGCTGTGTTCTCTGTGTTACTAACCATTCCTCCTTTGTCTGGCCAGTGTGTGAGTATGTTTGCTATAGGCCACCATTTGTCTTTTTTTCCCCATGTGGCCAGGGGCCATTTTGTATAGTCAGTGTCCATAGGCCTGCATGTATTCTTTGTTTTCCAGGCCTCCTGCTTGTTGTTGTGACCATGTGGCTGGCGGCCATTTTGTGTAGGCAGTCAGTGTGCTTTTGCCATAGACCTGCATGTGTTCTTTGTTTTCCAGGACTCCTGCTTGTTGCTGTGACCATGTGGCTGGTGGCCATTTTTGTGTAGCCAGCCAGTATGCTTTTGCCATAGGCCTGCATATCTTCTATGTTGTGGCCATGCCTTCTTGCTGGTTGTTGTTGTGGCCATGTGGCTGGTGGCCATTTTGCGTAGGCAGTCAGTGTGCTTTTGCCATAGGCCTGCTTGTGTTCTTTGTTTGTGGCCATGCCTTCTTGCTGGTTGTTGTTTTTTTGCATGTGATTTTTCTTCTTTTGTAAAGAAAAAATGTTGCACAGTTTAGTACAATTTCTCCATGTTTTTTAATAAATTTGCTATATTCTTGTAATTCACTATGTGACCTAGTCTGCCAACGGAATGGGCCTTCCAGCCAGTAGGACCAGTGATAGCCATGGGTTCCAAGAAAAACAACTGTTTCTGTGGTATCTGTTCAATTGAAACATCATCTAGGCCATGGATGCATTGGATTAAAATACAAAAAAGTTTTTTGTGGTATTTCTCATTTTTTTCTGCAAACAGTTTATTGATGGGGTAATGCCTTTGGAGAATGTGTGTTGTTGGAATTTTTTTAGCCCTGTTGATTTTTGTTTTTGGCATTGCTGACTTAATCAATGCTGTGTTCTCTCTTTCTTACCATGCTTCCTATGTGTGATTTCCATAGGCCACCATTTTCCTTTGTTTTCCATGCCATGTGGCTAGGGGCCATTTTGTATAGTCACTAGTCAGTGTCCATAGGCCTGCATGTGTTCTTCTTTTTTCCAGGCCTCCAGCTTCTTGCTGCCATGTGGATGGCGGCCAGTTTGCGTGAGCAGTCAGTGTGCTTTTGCCATAGGCCTGCATATGTTCTTTGTTTGTGGCCATGCCTTCTTGCTGGTTGTTGTTGTTACGACCATGTGACCATTTTGTGTATCCAGCCAGTGAGCTTTCCCCATAGGCCTGCATGTATTCTTCTTAGTTTGTTCCCCATGCCTTCTTGCTTGTTCTTGTGACCCTGTGGCTGACGGCCATTTTGTGTAGCCAGGCAGTGTGTTTTTTGCCATAGGCCTGCATGTCTTCTCTTTGTTCCCAATGCCTTCTTGCTCAGTGTTGTTGTTGACAACCATTTTGTGTGTCCAGCCAGTGTGGCCCTTTGCCATATGCTTGCATGGATGGTTGAGCAATGAGATAGCAGTTTAATAAATGAAAATTATGTGCTTGAAGAGAATTTCACTTATTTATAATTTTTTATTTTAATTTTTTCCAATTTTCATATTTTTTTAGATTTTTAATTTATTAATTTATATTGTTTTCTATTTTAATTTTTGTAATTTTTTAAAACATTTAAATTGTTTAATTTTTAATTTTTATTTATTTAATTTATTTAAATTAAATTAAAATTTTTGTGTTTTTTTAACCTTTTTCATAAAATATGGCATCAATGAATCAACCCCATGTCTGCTATAGGTGCACAACAGCACTAATTGTCTAAGGATTATTCCATTGTCATTTGCCAGCTGGACCTCCCTGAGTGCCACATCCTGCGTGATGCACATAATCATAAGGCAAACAGTTACATCTGTATGCTGTTGTTGCTCTTTCTCATCATTCCTGAGTGTACACCATGAAAGTTTATGTTGCTGTTGTTTTCCGTTTTACTAATGGATACACTTTATGGTTGATTATTTATAATAACTTAAGTAACCAGTGACCACACTAAATTATGTTGTTTATTTGTACTACTAATTGAACTGCAACAATGCCACATGTCACTGATGTGCTTTTTGCTTCTTTGCCTTTAGGTGCACAAGAGACAACATCACCCACAGTACTACCAGACAGAAGGCCTGTGCAGGACGTGACGCATGACCACAAATCACAGACATCTCTTCAACTTATGAAACTAAGTGCCATTGCTATCTGACAGCTTCAAGGTAGCCCCAAAAAAAGGCACTACCAAGAAAGTGGCCAGTGAGAAGAAGAAGGAGATTAGCACCACTGGTATGTTGACCCAGACATTTTTCAGGAAAAATAAACTGTGCCCGCCGCACCAGCCTCTGGGAAGCAAGCTGGGAGCAGCACCGCCACATCAGTGGACCCACCCCAACCTAGGCCCAAGCCCATTTCTGTCACAGAGGCGGCCAGTCTAATCACTGCAACGCCGACGAGCAGTGATGTTGAAATTGACTTATCTCTATCAGAAAGTAGCACCCAATTATTGTAGTGGACAACAACAACAGCAGCACCACCAATAGTAGTTCCTCCTGAAGTAGGAGCAGTTCAGGAGATTGAGCTTCATGCTGAGTAAGTAGAGGAAGCCACTCTTTCAGAAGATCCATTGTCTTCCAGATCTTCAGCAAGAAAAAGGAGGGTTAGTGCATCATCTTGTTCTCTAAGCCCCCTTCTGATGCTCTAGACACCACTTGGATCCAGCCTCAGTCAGAGAGTGAGACACGCCATGAGAGGCTAGGGAAAAGGAAGGTTCCTAAAAGCCTTAGACTTATGGATGCAGTTGTAAAAGAGGAGGAAAGACGATGAGCCAGTCATCATGGATGTTAGCCCAGCCCCAGTGGAGACTGATGTTACCCCATCCAAACTTGCTGTGAGGGATGCGGCACCACAGATACCACCACCGTCAGCTGCCATATTTGCAAAGTCCCAGCAGTGACCTACATCCACAACCACCTCAGTAGAAATAGGTACTGCAGAGAGTCAAACATAAAAACACCCACCTACCACCAGTTCATCCGACATTGGCAGTGGCACCAGCCTCAGAAAGTTGACCTACCCAGTTTAGGACTTCTTTACGGTTAGCAAGAAGAAGGTGGATATTGCAATATGATCCATTTGCGCAGTAAGTGTTAGTCGGGGTAAGCTTGGTACAAACTACGGCACCGGGGGCCAAACAAATCATTTCAGAAAGCACCATATGATTCAGTGGAAGGAGCACCTTAGCAGCCAAAAAACTGCAAGTGTTGTTGGTGAAGGGGGTGAAAGGCTGAGCAGGTAATCTGATCCGATCACAGTGGAAGGTGAAGAAGAGGAAAACATTTTCATTATGCAAAGCAGCCCTGTCCCCAGCAGTGCAGCAGTATTGCCCGCATCAGCAACATCGCAATGGCACAAGACTCAGGTCGAGACACTAAGGCAAGAGAGTACAGTGACTGGCCCGCTGAAACGCACATTGAGCCTACCAATGTCTGCTCTCAAGAAGTCACCTGCATCAGTGGCATCAGAAAAGAAAAAAATCCAGCCTACTATTCCTGGCATGTTTTGGCAGGAGGGGCAGTATGAACGCAACCACCCAACGGCACGTTTGTACAACGTGAAGCTGGTTAGAATCTTATTTCTGGACATCCTCCATTTTTCTTTTGTGAATGGGGTGGATTTTCTTGAATTTGTGGCAGCCATCTGCCCAAAATGAAAGGTTCCCAGCTGGTCCTATTTCGCCAGAGTTGTTGTTCCAGTGCTACATCAAGATGTGCTGGAATTGCTTGGACAAGCTTTGCTGTAGAGTGCTGTTCACACTATCCACCTGACAACAGACATGTGGACCAGTTGCCAAGCCACTGATTTAATGTGCATTACTGCACACTGGATCTATTTTTTGGGGGTTAGAGAAAAGATATCTGCGGTGTTGACACTGCTAAGATTTTTAATGGCGCTCGGAAGCATTAGACAGTAGCCATGTTCACCACGGAGAAATCCCATACCACTGCAAACATTCTGTAAAGCTTTAACAATGAGGTCTTTGAATGGCTGCGAGCAAGAGGGCTTAACACTGGATTTGTTACCACGGACAATGGCAGTAATATAGTTAAGGCCATGGCCAATGGTGGCTATTTCAGGGTCCTGTATTTAGTGCGCTGCATCAACATCTTTGTACAGGACTGTCTCAAAAACAAAGACCAAGTAAGTAACTTGCTGTCCACCTGCAGATGAAGCTACACTCATTTCAGCCATTCATTTAAAGTCCGGAAACAGATGAGGGTCATTCAGCATGATAATAGAATGCCAGTTAAAGTACTCCTACAGGAGGTGCCAACATGTTGGAACTCAACTTATTACATGCTTGAATGTCCGTTTGAGCAGTACAGACCGATCAGTGAATATGTCACTCAAAGAGGGGCTGTAACTGTGAAAGGCATGATCATGGAAATGGACGAATGGAGCCTAGTCAAATACCTGACAGAGATGCTGTTTCCTTTTCAGGTGTTTACACAGGAAGTCAGCAAGGAGGACAGTACCGTGGGACAAGCTATCGTGTTGTTGCACATGCTACAGGAACAGCTAAAGGAGGTGTCTGCAATGTACGCAGGTTATAGGAAAAAAAGATGACTATGAGTTGGTGGAGAGCTTAGTCCTTTGCTTATCTGTTAATGCAAGCATGCAAGGAGACATTGTGTCATACAAACATTACACCTGTGCCACAATTCTTGATCCATGGTGTAGGAAGGTGGAATCTGACTATATGGTTGCCCCCACTTTTTTATGGTGTTTTGCTGGTTTATGACTTAGTTGGACTGGGATCCTGCTATTCAGGGCCCCAGTCTATTTGCTTTCTCCGTAAAAAGGTTTCCATGTGCCTTAGGCACATCTCTGATTGGAATATGGAGTGCCCTTATAAGTCCCTAGTATATGGTATACTATGTACCAAGTACCTCAGAGGCCTACCAGGGGCTGCAGCATGTATTATGCCACCCCTGGAAGGCCATCCAAACTGACACCACAGGTCTGCTACTGCAGCCTGGGTAAGGTGGTGCATGCACCCCTTACTGTGATATAGGTTACCTATATCACTATATACATACACACATATAAACCTATAAGTCACTCCTATGGCAGGCCTTATCAATCCTGAAGGCAGAGTGCGTGGTTCCTATGTGAGAGGGTGCCCCTGCATGAGCAGGGCCCCTCTGCAGTGGTTGAAGACCCTTCTCTGATGCTGTTTGTAGTGCAGCCTGACCATATACTCTTAAGCGCATTATAACCTCGCGTTAAATGCTAACTTTGGAATGGCTGCACCGAAACATGTCGTGTTTGGTGTCAAACATCTTGGAATACTACCCCCCGCCAATTCTGGCGGCGGGGGTAGCATTCCACCCTTCTAGAGGGAGAGACATGTTAACCCTGGCCTGGCCGGTAACTTCTTTCTAAAGCCCTGGCATCACAAAATGGATGCTGCTGCCACAGACACAAGTCTGGCCTCCTGCTGCTGGATGAAACTCCGGCAGGGGAGGCCTGGACAATAGGTTTCCTGTCCCAGGGAGGTGTGACCACCTCCCCAGACAGGATAGTGTGTATTGGGGCTGGGCGGGAGCACTTTCGGGTGCTTTGAAGTCCTGCACTGGGGGCACACTTGGTGTCCCTGTGCATACCCCAGTTCAAACCGGATCAGGGGCTTGCAGCCCCTGCTTTGGCGCGAACTGGACAAAGGGAAAGGGGTGTAGCCACCCCTCTGCCCTGACCCACCCATAGGTGGGGCCACAGAGTAGTCCAACCCTAAACTTAGTATAAGTATAGGAACCCAGTCCTTAGGACTTTAGATTATCCCTGGACGAAACTCTGAAACAGAATCCTGGACCTTCGACGCTCTACTCAAGACTAGAGGACAGAAGAATCTCCCTTGGGGTCAAGGAGTGACTCCCCTGCTTGGCAGGCACCAAAGAAGCAATTGTCCGATCTGCATCGCCTAAGCTCCCTTCGGACGCCGAAGTCTTTGCATCACCAGAGGTGGATTTCCAGACTTTGCCGAGGCTGCCCTGAGTCCCCAGCAAAGCTGAGGCCCGTAGCTGTCGTGGGTAACGTGGAACCGTGACCCCTGGACACCGCACGCATTTGCTAGTGCATCCTCTTCTGGGTCTCCCACGAAATCGTGCTTTGGGCTCCGAGTAGCCCTAGCCTCCAGCACCAACTGCACTGAAGATCACTGGTCTCCACTCCACGAGTGTCCTGTGAGCCAGCTCCACGTGCAACGTCTCGAGGCTCCTTCGCGGTCGCTAGCCCGTTGGCTAGTAGCCCTTCACGAAGGCCAATCCTTTTCTTCTTGGGCTCCCTGGTTGCTCCAGGCTTGCCCTCACTTACCCTTGCTGGGTGAGTTCCTCAGACCTTGCTGGTCTGCATCATCGTCATTCTTCACTTTCATTGAGACTTGCCGTTGCCAAGGCTTGTTGGGTCCAATCCAGTCGCCGATGCCTCAGCACTCGATAGACATCGTGTACCAGCCTGAATCCTGCTCCTGGTCGCCGACAACGCCTCCTGGACCTCGTGGCTGAAGAGTCAAGACGACCGTCAACCTACCTGAAGCACTCGACATCGGTGGGCATCCGCTCATTGCCTTCCTGGTCACTGGATAGTGACCCAGACTCTGTCCCCTCTGCTTTCAGGTTCTTCAGATCTCCGATCCACTCTTGGATCCACTCGGACACTTTCCACTTGGTCACCAGTAGCACTTTGCAGCAGATCGCCATTCAAATCGACGACGAAACCCGACCCCGAAAGGCACCTATGCACCCGGCTTCCCTGGGTGAGGTAACACGAGTACTCCGGTGCTCCCGTGGGTAGAGACTCTAGAACGACCTAGTTCTCAAAGGGTTTGCTCCAAGTCCTCCTTTAAGTGTCCCTTTTCTTTAATTTCCTGATCGCGACTTTCTCCATAGAAGTTAACGGCGTATCGCGGTTGTGTATTTACACTGCACGCGTCCCCCGTGGGTCCCCTGTGTCACTACCTTGGGTGGTTCCTTGTGGTCCAAGCACTTCTAGAGGCTCTAGGCCTAGTGTCTAGTTCAGTCGTGGTTCTTATACCACTTTATTGGTATATGGTTTGGTACGCCCCTAGGGCCCAAACGTGTATTTGTGCTATTACTGTGTTTAAATAACTTATAACTTGTGTACTTCGAACTCTAGCCTCATAAATAGACTAGAGGGGTGTGTTTAGCAATAAATACATATATTTTGAATATATTCCTGGTGTGGTGCTCTTTCATTTGGTCACTCAAGAGATTATAGACTGGTAAAACAAGCTGCTTTACATTCCTTCAAGACTTAGCCTGAAGGCTGCTCTCCATAGCTACCACTAGGATAGCTTTCAATAAGGTTGTCTTTAACCTATCTCCAATAAGGGGTTGTTTGGACTGGTGCAAGGTGCCCACTATAATTAGTGGACAGCATATGCCAGGCCAACTTCTCACATTGGTGTGCAGCGTGTGGGATTCCAGCTTGCTATTGTTTTACCAGATAATCTCAATTGAATTGATCAACTGAAAACCACTAAAGGTAAATAAGGTACATATAAATTAAGCTTAGTATACAGTAAGTTCTACTGAACTTAGAGTTGTGTGTTAAGGGATAGCACACCCTTTCTACAACTCAAGAGAGTTTAGTAGGCCACACTAGAGTAGGTAGTGCATACACCACACCTCACTAGTGATGTCTTCAAAGCCAGGACCCAGTGAGTCCTTGCCAGAAGCCCCTGGGCTTCTTCCCTCCAAGTATGATACACTCCCATTCTTGGAATTGAGAGCATTATGCAATTTGAGGAAACTGAAGACAGGCCAAAGCCCCACCACCCAACATCTGAGAGAGATGTTAGCGGCTTATGATCTCAGCAGGCCCTTAGGGACTGAAGGGGTAGGAGCAGAGGGTGGGGCAGAAGATGAGGATGGGGCCAGGGGTAGCAACACCCCCAGCCCCCCTCTGGAACTGACCAGGAGGGTGACAATGACCCTGACCTGGAAAACCCAATTCCTCCTGTGGATGAGGAGGAGGATCAGAATGACCTCCACTTTGTCCCCCCAGGAAGGATTGTGAGTGTGCCTAGAAGGTCTAGATCTCCTTCTCAGGAGTCTAACCACTCTAGCACCTCAATAGGGACCTCTGTCTCCTCTCATAGGAGGGAATCCTCTCATGAGAGGAGAAAGAGGCTGATTCAGTATGAGGAAGCTCAGCTTGAACTCAGAAAACAGCAATTGGCTATAGACAGGGAGTCCCTAGATCTCTACAAAGAGAGAAGAAAGTTGGGACTAGAGTCCCATGGTGGCAGCAATATCCCTAAAGATAGGGAAAGGTCTTATGACCATAGAAACCTAAACAAGATTGTCCCTCCCTACCAGAGTGGGGATGACATCCACAAATGGATAACTGCACTGGAGAGGGCCTGTAAAGTTCAGAGGGTCCCCCAGAAGCAGTGGGCAGCAATCTCGTGGCTCTCCTTTGCAGACAAAGGTAGAGACAAGCTCCTCACTGTAAGAGAAGAGGATGCTGACAATTACACAGTCTTGAAGAGTGCTCTGATAGATGGGTTTGGCCTAACCACTGAACAGTATAGGTTGAAGTTCAGAGACACCCAAAAGCTCAGACTCAAGACTGGGTTGATTTTGTAGATTGTGCTACTAAGGCTCTGGAAGGTTGGATACATGGCAACAAAGTGCAGGACTTTTTAGGATTGTACAATTTGATTATGAGGGAGCAGATCCTTAATAATTGTCAAAACCAGCTTTTGCACCAGTATCTGGTGGACTCTGATCTGACCTCTCACCAAGAATTGGGAAAGAAGGCAGACAAATGGGTCAGAACCAGAGTAAAAACTAAAAATCAGGGTGGTGACCGGAAGAAAGATTCTACTAAGTCCCAAGAGAAAGGTGGGGATAAATCTAAGGATAAGTCCCCTACAGGGCCCCAAAATTCCTCTTCTGGGGGTGGGTCCCAAACTCCTTCTTCTCCTGAAAAGAAACCATATTGCCATGTCTGTAAAAAGCCTGGGCACTGGAAAACTGATCCCAGTTGCCCCAGGATTGGCAATAAAGAAAATGTTCCTCCCACAACTACTACCACCCCTCCTGGTACTACCAGTAGTAATCCTCCAGTTGGGAGTAGTGCACCCAAAAAGTTAGGTGCTTTTGCAAGAGGAACAGAGGTGGGCCCTAGTTTAGACAGGGACCCCTCAACAGACTCCTCTGACTCTGATGGTGGTATAGGATTTGCCACCTTTACCATGGGTCCCACAGCATTGGGCAGGTACAGATTGGAGCCAATAATTAATGATCAGAAAGCTGTGGCATTTAGGGACACAGGGGCTAGTGTCACCATGGTGGCAGGGAAACTAGTCCCCCTCACCAGCTTTTACCTGAGTTTAAATACCAGGTGACCAACATTGATGGTGTCAGAACAGATCACCACATGGCCATAGTCAATCTCAGCTGGGAGGGGGTCACAGGCCCAAAAGAGTGGCAGTGTCCCCAACCCTACCTGTAGATTGCCTGATGGGCAATGATCTGGAAATTTCAGCCTGGGCTGAAGTTGAACACCAAACCCATCTCAGGATGCTGGGCGTCCCTGTAAAGGTTAGTGGGGCTGTGATGGCCACAGCCCCAGCCCAAGATTTTGGAGGGATGGAGCCTGGAAGAATGGCCCACTCTCCCCCAAAAGAGAGCACAAGGGTTGAAGAAAAGTCTTCTTCCCTCCAGACAGTAGGAAAGGGGCAGCCTCCTCAGGGAACTGACCCTACCCCTAGTGAAGGAACTGCCCCAGAGGTAGTCAGGCCTGGCCTGGCCACACCCCTGATGGCAGAGGACCCTTCCAAGGTGGTACCCAGTCTGGAGCAGGTAACCTGCCCCTCTCTACCCTGCCTCAGCCAGCCCAGGGCTGCAGAGGTCAGGGAGGTCAGTGGACCCCCAGGGCCCCTGTCCAGAGGAACCCCCCATCAGCAGTTTAGGGGCACCCAGTCTAGTAGCCCTAGCCAGGTGAAAATTCCTCTACACACTGAGGGATCCCCCATACCTTTATGTAGGGACCTCCCCCAGAAGGACTCTGGTAGGCAATGGCAAACCTGGAACCAGAAGGTTCCAAACCTGCCATGTCCCTCCAGTAGTCCATCCAAAGGGACCCAACCCCCAGCTGTAGGCAGCCAAAGGTTGACCCTTGGAGCAAAGTGCAACTCAGTCATGGAAAGACAGGCATACATGGTGACCAGTGATCTGAGGAAGCTGAGGACAACATTCCTAGGGCCTCACTTCCCTACTCAGACACCTCACCAGCCTTGTACTTTACCTAAGCACACCACAGGTAGTGATTCCCCATGGTGGAGACCCTCTCATATCCTTAGGGTGAGGGATTGCTTAGTGGACCATAAGACAGGGGGCAACCATGCTAGTGCAGGTGCTTCCTTATATGGCCACTTAGTCAATAAAGGCTCAACTGGCCAAGGTTAGCCTTATCTCCTTTCGTTTGGGGGGTTATGTAGGAAGGTGGAATCTGACTATATGGTTGCCCCCACTTTTTTTATGGTGTTTTGCTGGTTTATGACTTAGTTGGACTGGGATCCTGCTATTCAGGGCCCCAGTCTATCTGATTTCTCTGTAAAGGTTTCCATGTGCCTTAGGCACATCTCTGATTGGAATCTGGAGTGCCCTTATAAGTCCCTAGTATATGGTATACTATGTACCAAGGGCATAGGTACCTCAGAGGCCTACCAGGGGCTGCAGCATGTATTATGCCACCCCTGGAAGGCCATCCAAACTGACACCACAGGTCTGCTACTGCAGCCTGGGTAGGTGGTGCATGCACCCCTTACTGTGATATAGGTTACCTATATCACTATATACATACACACATATAAACCTATATGTCACTCCTATGGCAGGCCTTATCAATCCTGAAGGCAGAGTGCGTGGTTCCTATGTGAGAGGGTGCCCCTGCATGAGCAGGGCCCCTCTGCAGCGGTCGGAGACCCTTCTCTGATGCTGTTTGTAGTGCAGCCTGACCATATACTCTTAAGCGCATTATAACCTCGCGTTAAATGCTAACTTTGGAATGGCTGCACCGAAACATGTCGTGTTTGGTGTCAAACATCTTGGAATACTACCCCCACCAATTCTGGCAGCGGGGTAGCATTCCACCCTTCTAGAGGGAGAGACATGTTAACCCTGGCCTGGCCGGTAACTTCTTTTTAAAGCCCTGGTATCACAAAATGGATGCTGCTGCCACAGACACAAGTCTGGCCTCCGGCTGCTGGACGAAACTCCGGCAGGGGAGGCCTGGACAATAGGTTTCCTGTCCCAGGGAGGTGTGACCACCTCCCCAGACAGGATAGTGTGTATTGGGGCTGGGCGGGAGCACTTTCGGGTGCTTTGAAGTCCTGCACTGGGGGCACACTTGGTGTCCCTGTGCATACCCCAGTTCAAACCGGATCAGGGCTTGCAGCCCCTGCTTTGGCGCAAACTGGACAAAGGGAAAGGGGTGTAGCCACCCCTCTGCCCTGACCCACCCATAGGTGGGGCCACAGAGTAGTCCAACCCCTAAACTTAGTATAAGTATAGGAACCCAGTCCTTAGGACTTTAGATTATCCCTGGACGAAACTCTGAAACAGAATCCTGGACCTTCGACGCTCTACTCAAGACTAGAGGACAGAAGAATCTCCCTTGGGGTCAAGGAGTGACTACCCTGCTTGGCAGGCACCAAAGAAGCAATTGTCCAGTCTGCATCGCCTAAGCTCCCGTCAGACGCCGAAGTCTTTGCATCACCAGAGGTGGATTTCCAGACTTCGCCGAGGCTGCCCTGAGTCCCCAGCAAAGCTGAGGCCCGTAGCTGTCGTGGGTAACATGGAACCGTGACCCCTGGACACCGCACGCATTTGCTAGTGCATCCTCTTCTGGGTCTCCCACGAAGTCGTGCTTTGGGCTCCGAGTAGCCCTAGTCTCCAGCACCAATTGCACCGAAGATCACTGGTTTTTACTCCATGAGTGTCCTGTGAGCCAGCTCCACGTGCAACGTCTTGAGGCTCCTTCGCGGTCGCTAGCCCGTTGGCTAGTAGCCCTTCACGAAGGCCAATCCTTTTCTTCATGGGCTCCCTGGTTGCTCCAGGCTTGCCCTCACTTACCCTTGCTGGGTGAGTTCCTCAGACCTTGCTGGTCTGCATCATCGTCATTCTTCACTTTCATCAAGACTTGCCGTTACCAAGGCTTGTTGGGTCCAATCCGGTCGCCGATGCCTCAGCACTCGATAGACATCGTGTACCAGCCCGAATCCTGCTCCTGGTCGCCAACAACGCCTCCTGGACCTCGTGGCTGAAGAGTCAAGATGACTGTCAACCTACCTGAAGCACTCGACATCGGTGGGCATCCGCTCATCGCCTTCCTGGTCACTGGCTAGTGACCCAGACTCTGTCCCCTCTGCTTTCAGGTTCTTCAGATCTCCGATCCACTCTTGGATCCACTCGGACACTTTCCACTTGGTCGCCAGCAGCACTTTGCAGCAGATCGCCATTCAAATCGACGACGAAACCCGACCCCGAAAGGCACCTATGCACCCGGCTTCCCTGGGTGAGGTAACACGAGTACTCCGGTGCTCCCATGGGTAGAGACTCTAGAACGACCTAGTTCTCAAAGGGTTTGCTCCAAGTCCTCCTTTAAGTATCCCTTTTCTTTAATTTCCTGATCGCGACTTTCTCCATAGAAGTTAACGGCGTATCGCGGTTGTGTATTTACACTGCACTCGTCCCCCGTGGGTCCCCTGTGTCACTACCTTGGGTGGTTCCTTGTGGTCCAAGCACTTCTAGAGGCTATAAGCCTAGTGTCGTGGTTCTTATACCACTTTATTGGTATATGGTTTGAGTACGCCCCTAGGGCCCAAACGTGTATTTGTGCTATTACTGTGTTTAAATAACTTATAACTTGTGTACTTCGAACTCTAGCCTCATAAAGAGACTAGAGGGGTGTGTTTAGCAATAAATACATATATTTTGAATATATACCTGGTGTGGTGCTCTTTCATTTGGTCACTCAAGAGATTATAGACTGGTAAAACAAGCTGCTTTACATTCCTTCAAGACTTAGCCTGAAGGCTGCTCTCCATAGCTACCACTAGGATAGCTTTCAATAAGGTTGTCTTTAACCTATCTCCAATAAGGGGTTGTTTGGACTGGTGCAAGGTGCCCACTATAATTAGTGGACAGCATATGCCAGGCCAACTTCTCACACATGGTACAAACCATTACTGTCCAGTTTCATTCCTTTTTCAGACGGTGATGTTGCAAAATACAAAACATAGATAGCTGGGCAAGCCAGTGAGCTAGGAAAAGAAGGGCCGAGAATTAAAGGTCCACTCCTCCAGGACACAAGTTCTGCTGGGCAGCCTTCAAGTTTAGAGCTTAAGGGCAGTGCTGTTGGCTCACAGCAGCCAAAACCAACAACAAGAACACCATCAACAACAAGAATAGGAGCATCAGCCTCAAAATCTGCAAATTAATGGTTTCTACTGGTAGGGCTTGAGTCTGGTACAGAGGCAAAGGCAAAAAAGGTCGAGCAAGGTGGTTAACCAACGACCATTGAAAGGATGGTCCAGGTATATCTGGAGGACCCAACCGAGGTCTACCTTGATCAAAATTCATTGGTGTATTGGTATGGGAAGAGGCACCAATGGGCAGTGCTCAGCAGGCTGGCAAGAAACTATCTGGCTTGCCCAGTACCAAAGTCTCCGCTGAGCGTGTTTTCAGTGCTGCTGGTGCAGTTGTCACATTGAGAAGGACCAGCCTCTCACTCCAAAACGTGGAGAGATTAACCATGATTAATCTGACTCAGCACTTTATACCACTGGATTACTCCATACCTAAAGTACGACAGGAGGAAGATGAGGGAGATTCAGGTCATCGAAGTAGTGTGTTAGATGACCTACTTCTGGGCGAACCACCTGAGTTTGAGTATGAGCTCTACTTCCCTGACTACTAGGCCTGGGCCAACAACCATAGAACTTTCTCTCCCTATAGTTGATACGCTTAGACGCCAAAAAAGAAAAAAAAAGATATAGCTAAGGGAACATTATTCTACTTTATTTGTTGTTGTCTGGTAGACTAATTCAGCCCCACCATCCTACTCTTAGACACATTTTATTGCCAGATTGGAGTTGCAACGGTGTTCAGTGAAGAACCCCACCCACCCATTTCCCTCAAGGACATTGGAGATACAAAAAATATATGCCTACCTCCAACCCTGGGCAGTGACTATTTATCCTTTCCTAGTTTATTATTCCCCCAGCCGGACCACCCCAAATTATTTGATTTCGACTGGCCAATGTCTGTTTTGTAAGCAATGGATCGGCAATGTACCACAGTGACCACACTTGAATTAGAAGAACAGGTAAATGGCATGCATTGCATGCTGAATGATTGTTGTTTGTGAGTGTGTTAAGATGAATCATGTGGTGGCAGGCAGTGACACTGGGTGTTTGTTATCTGTACCTATTATGCTTAAATGTGTTTGTGATGATTTACAATGTTGGTGGCTTACCGACGGCTGATCATTTTTTTCCCTGAAGGTGATTTTTTCTTTCCCCTTTGAGAATTAGCGAGATTTGTTCACTGGGTCCACTCCACTCCACACTGCTTTGTTTTCTGCTTTATACTCCTCAAAGAGTCAGACCTGAGCATTCCCTTCAGAATAGATAACACAAACACAAATCTAGTCGACACAAAAAATGACTCAGTGCATTCCCTTGTTGTGCATCAATCAACAGCATTGTACTACAGGTCGATCAATTGCATTTGAGTTGGGACACAGTCAGTACGGAGTTGGATACCTTACTCAGAGTCAGGAGGATCAGGGATGATGGAAGGACTCAGGGCGCAAGTGTCACTATTTCAAGAACTGCCACCAGAATAAGGAAGCTTTCAACTTCACTGAAACCAACCAATTTGGTGATTACTAGGTTTAAAGTGGCCTAACCAACTCTGTGGAGTGGTGGTGAGTGGTGACAGCGGTGCATTGATTTTACTTGATTTGGAAAATGCAATGTTGCTGGGTGTGTGTGCTCTGCTCAGTGCTGTTTGGCTCCAATTTGAAGCTGAGTGGTGGCTGGGTTGGGGGCCTGTTGTTGAAGGTAACTGGAGACAGACATTTAGTCATGAATGATCATCACTTTATGCATGTGCTATTAGGCTACGTATTATTCTTATGATTCATGATGATGAATTGATGATCATGAAAGTTGTGAGTTTGATCAGCCCGATACTAATAGTTACATGCAGCCACTTTTGTGTGATTTTTGTTTGTTGTAAAATTGCCCTCACCTAATTGTTCACACACCAGTCATAAAATGAATGAGTGGAAAAAGGACTATTCTTCTCCTCTCTCTTGCACTGCCTCTGAGTCTTCTCTGTACACTTCTTATGAAGTTTATCTTCTTTCTTTCTCCTTGATTCTATAATATTTTTGTTTTTCAATCCGCAGGCCCTCTTACCCTTGGCCAAAATAGAAAAGCAACATAACACTCATGATTACTTTGATCTCTCTGGAGGCAGAAGGACAATTTGGTTTGCTTCACCTGTACTCATTCTTTTGTTTCCTTTTCCTCCCATAACAGATTTATGATGGTTGGCTGCTCATTGCCTATATGAATTTTGTCCTTGTGTAGTGTTTGTTTTTGTCAAACCTTTCCCCAAATCCCCCTTCCCATCCATTCATCTAACTCCTAACCCTCTTCCTCTGGGCTGTGTGATTTATTGAGGTGTGACTTAATAATTTACACCAATAATTGATCACACACTTGGTGGGGCAGATGTGGTGAAAGCAACACCAAATCAGTGCAGTATCTTCAGCTCTAAGTATAGCCCACACTGGCCACATTTACCCACCCACACATAAAAACAGTGTTTGATATTTTTAGAGGAACATCATTGCCAGCATCATCATTCAGGCACATCGAAGCTTACCCATGTCCACTTCGGAGTTCGCATCCACATAATTTTGTAACTTTTACTAGCTTACCGTTGTTCTAAATAATTAAGTGCTTATTATATTTTCTCTATTGTCTCTCTTCTTGTGTAGTGTAGTAGTTTAATCTGCTGACTGTCTCAATTTTGTTTTAGAGCTTGGATATAATAATATATAACCAGCATTAACTCCATTTTTATTTCAATTTAGTTAATTCTCTGTGATGAATAGTCCTTTTCCTACAGCTTGAGTTCACCTAGGAGGGTGTGGGACCTCACTTCTGATACCTTCACTCTGTTAGTGCGTTAACATGCTACTACTGCCACAGCCATGGCGCTTTGGGAAACCATGCAGCCCTTGCTTCACCTTTTTAGGTAAGAGAACTGTGGTTCATCATTGTTGTACTGCAATATATATACAATGGGAAATCAACCCCCCCACTCCTTAGGGGTCAATATAGTTGCAGACTGCAGAGACTAGGAGAAGAGAGTAGTAGGACAAGAGAGTGCACTGCATAACTAATTTGTTGTTATACACTATCAGCAGATTTTAAAAACAGGCTGGGGCAAAGGCAGCATTGCAATGTAAAACAGTAAGACCCCCAAAACGATTTAAATCATAATGTAAAACTATGAAATATTTCTTCCCCTAACAATATGAACTAAACCCACAACTGGCCCACCCCTCTCCCCGTCCCTAACAGGTGTCCCAAAAGAAAGTTGTGGCCAAAGTACCTGAAGAAAGTCCCAAAATGAAATTGTCCATTAAAAATGAAAATGTCCCAACTCCCACATTCCTACCCTCTCCCCACAACAAGTCAGACACACCAAAAAAAGGATTAATAAAGGGGCAGAAGAGGGCACTAATGGCGGACTAGGACCTTCTTCATGTGCCCCTCTATCCGTTCCTGCCTGGTTTCCATGCATGTCAGCCTCTACATGATTCAGTGCTGAAATACGCGGAAGTGGAGGGGCAGCAATAATAGAATGGCAGCGGACGGCTGCCATTGAACTGTTGCGCCGGTGGACCGGAGGCACTGGGATCTGGCTGGGGCCTGGGGCATCTGCCACAGGGGCTGATGCCTCCTCCTCCTCCTGGACCACCATTCACTGGTATGCTGCTCTGATGGCCTCCAGTTTTCTCCGCCACATCTGGGCTGCTATCTCCTGCCTGTTAGGACCAGCAGGAGTAGCTATATCGACAAATAAATAAGACAAATTGTACACAATGCTCTTAGCAAAACACATAAAACAATGTAGTTGCCCAGTAGCAGTACATTTGATGGTATCCTCGGGCCATTCGGTTTTGATGCCACCCATGACACCTATTTTTCACATTGCCATGAAATTTGTAAATGGCACTTTAACTGAAGCAGACGCACATTGCACGGCCAACAATACAGAGATGCTGAATTAAACCATGCAGTCATTAGGTCACCATGAGTGTGATTGGTGAAATGCCATGGGTAGGGAGGGAGGGAGGTGATTGATGATGGGTAGGTAGGAAGGATACATAATATATGTCACGCTTCAAAACAACTGTGAGTCAAGGGAGTAGGCTGAAATACCACCTCAACACTTTGAATCAAAGCCTTGATGAAACCATTCCAAGCAAGTAAAGTAGGTGAGAAGAATGCCCTCCAGAGCAGCTCCCTAGTCTCTTGTTTCTTCTTCATTCCAATGATTTTTCCATTGATCATTGCATTGTTCTGCTAGTATTATTATTCTTCACACTTGGCTTTGCTACTCACCGTTTAAGTTTTACATTTTCTCACCCAGTCTTCATCATTGAAAACCATCCATCCATATATCCATCCATCCAAACATGGCTCTCAATCTCAACAAACCTTTCACCAACATACATTTACCCACCCAAGCACCTGTTCACCCATCAAACCCACCTGAGGATTCCGTTCACCCACCCATGCAGGCATACTTTCACCCATACCGTTTCACCCACCCAGGCAGGTGTCCTTTCACCCGTATACCCTTACATCTATCCTTTACCCACCCATGCATCCTATCACCCACCTGCTTGCATCCTTTCACCCACTCATCCTTCTCTTTCACTCATATTACATTTCACCCACCCCTTCTCCTTCCATCCCTCTTTCCCTTTTTCATAAACCCATCATAGTTAAAGGTTTTCATGAAACTTTGTCTGCTGAGTTGCAGATAGACGGGGCCATTAAATACTCAACCCCGCTGTATCTGCTAAAGAGGGGTGTGTGTTCAACTGTTCACAAATCAACAGTACACCCTACAGTGAGTGTAATATTAGTTGTCAATAAGCAAGCAATATGACTTACCACTACGTGCCACTGCTACAGGTTCACCACCTTGTACCACTGGCGCATCTGCTGCTTGGCTGGCACCATCACTGCTGGCACTGGTGGACGGTGCGGCTAGAAAAAACATTGCGCATTTTTTACATGCCTGATGTGTAAAACACAACCACACACATCACTACAATTCGGTTACAGTATTTTCTATCAAAAATATCAGGTTAGGCATTTTGTTGGTGGCAATTTTTGAAAAGCCTCGAGACAAACACTTTTTGCAATGGAGTGGAAAAACTATTGATGAATACGAGTTTTTGAAAAGAAATAAAAGGGTGGACAACTGGACATATGTTCTTGGTTGGCAAATGCAATGGGGTCTTCCTCCTCATTCTTCCAATGTCATCACCAACTGCTGCTAATACATAAACAACTTTGGGGACGGGGTGTCCAACGTGACCATGGCCACTCTCTTATTTTACTGTTTTGAGCATGAGCAAGTAAAAAAAACCTTTCTCATGTCAACAAACATGAGTAGAATACCTTACTTGGACATGCAATCTTCATGGCAGAGTAGTAGCACGTGACCAATGGGTTCTCTAATTCTTACAGTACCACCACTAGGCAGTCTACAAAATATATAAGGGGAGAGGGAAAGCTGACTGACAAAGGAGAAGAAAGGAAACTACAGACAGACTAGTACAGAGACAGTTTGAAGTAAAGTACAGAAATTTGAAATATAGAAAATAAGTAAATAGGATAATGCAGGGATAACAAGAATTTAGAAATGAATAGATCGAAGAGGATTTGAAAAAACAGGAAATGGGTAGAAATAATTCGAAATAAGGATCGGTAAAAGGGAAATACATTTTTATGTTAACAACAGGAGGACTTACTGGGGCCAGAAGAGCCATCGGCCGAGGAACTTTGGGACTGTGAGAAGTGAGAGGACATGCTAAATCACTAATACTAACTACCACTATCTTAGTGACAGGATAAAGGAGTCTCTGCATTACCTCTTAAATAATCAATCCAAGTGAGCGGCAACAAATATGATTAGGAAGCGCCGAGCACCTGTCTAGAATAACGATCATATAATGTTTGTGAACTTAACTTACCTGCATGTGAGTAGCATGCTTGCTATTTAGGAAAAAGGTATTAACATAGAACACAAGTAACAATATTATTAAATACTCACTGAGCCTCCCGACCTCAACCCCTAGCAGGTCCAGACATCGGACCACTGGTGCATCAGCTGTTGCTGGGTGCGCCAGACCCCAGATCAGAGGTACACTGCTTGGCGCATGCTAGTCCAATGCTGCTGGCGCACCCGGAGTCTATAACCGGACCCAGGCCTGCTGCCAGGGTGGAGGGGAGGTGGCACTGGACATAAAAGACCAGCACTGCCACTTCCACCTCTGAAAATAAGGCACAGGGCTGCACCCCTTCCTGGCACCAACTTTTGCAAGGAAGGTGCCTGCTGCTTTTCTTTTTTTGATGCCCTGCTCTGCCATGGCGCTGTGAGGGGGAGAGAGAAAAAAAAGGAAACAGGACAAAGAAGGAAGGAAGGTAAAAATAAGGAAGTAAAGTGAAAACATTAAAAAAGTATAAAGCTCATGCAAAAACAAACAAAAACATAGAAAAAAATGTAAAATACAAACTTACAAAGACAAAAGATAAGATAATGAATAAAAATGAGGGGACAAAAGTTTTATAAGAGAAGGATTAAACAGATGAAGAAAGGATAAAAAAGTAGGCCCCAGCACCATAAACAGAGTGAAAAACAAGATGTCAGCGCCCATGCAAACCGGGTGGTGCAGTTCACGCAACATTTCTGCACGGGGACACATTTCGCATTCATGTACGATGTAAACGTTCACGTGGATGGATGGGAAAAGGAACTCCGCCCAAGCACCAAACTCCGCATAGCACTTCACAGTTTTTTTTACAACTTCTGCATAGTGCCTCTATGCAAGCTCTGCCCACCCCAACAAATAAATATTTACATACTCTCCAACTTGTATCTTTTTATATACACCTCCTAAATGAAAAAATCTACAACTTGACAACCGATAAACTGCCAACAAGATATAATTAAGTATACATAAATAAATAACAAATTATAAACTCACCCAAATAGCGAACAAAAATAAACCTAACGACCGCAACCTCTACCAACTATCAACAAAGTGCCATTTAAAATGTAACTTAATCAATCAATCAATCAATCAATCAGCATATTAGTAGAGTGCTTCTTGGCACCCGTGTAGGTATCCAGGTGCTGGCAGGGTCCAGTTGATTATCCAAATAGTGAGGTTTTCAGGGACTTTCGGAATGCCATGTCTTCACTGCTAGGTGGGAGAAGGAGTGACCTGCGCTTCTGCTACGTCGAATGTGGGGGGCTGAGTGGTGAAGAAAGGGACACGGTGTGGAAGTGTCTAGTGGGCTGGTGGACGTTCAGGTGATGGCCCAAGAAGGCGGGTCCGCAGTTCTGTAGGGCCTTGTACGCATGGGTCAGAAGCTTGAACTGGCATCTTTTCTGTACAGGGAGCCAGTGGAGTTTCCTGAGGTAGGGTGTCATGTGGGTTTATCTAGGGAGATCCAGAATGAGTCTGGCTATGGCATTCTGTATGATCTGTAGTAGATGGAGGAGGTGAGCTGTCATCCCTGCATAGAAAGTGTTACTGACGTCCAGACAGCTGGAGTTGAGGACTAAGGGGATGGTGCATCTTGAGCTTTGGTGTAGCCATTTGAATACCTTACAAAGCATGCAGAGAATGAAGAAGCAGGAGGAGGACTCGGCATGCAGTTGTTGAAGGTGGTGTCTTCGGAGAGGGGCGAGGATGAGTTGTGTGTCATTGGTAAGCCTGGGCAGAGTTCGCGGAGTTCTGCTACATGGAACCCAGCAAAGTGACAAAAAACTCCGCCAAGCTACGCCGAGTTCCGCAAGTGGAGTGGGTTACCTACTTGCGCCGTTCACACTGATTTTTAGGGCTGGGTGTTTGTCCCACGCTGTAAAATCAGCGCAAACGACATCTCACATAGTGCAGGAGGGTGCTGCTTCTTTTGCTGCTCGAGAAGAAGTTCTACTCGAGCAGCAGCTTCCTCAACGCAAACGGAAAGTTTCTCAGCACAAGCGGTCGCAACCATTCGTGACCGCCAATGTTAAGAAATTTCACACGGAAGTGGTCTAGCATTGGATTTACCTCAATCGCGCTCGCCAACTTGCCATTGGGGAGCACGAGCGAGGAAAAAACTCTGCTCTGTGGAAGTCCGTGAGCTCCGCGGAGCGCAGAGTGTAAAAAACTACGCAGACTCTGCAAACGGAGCAGAGTTCACCACTCAGGCTTAGTCGTCGGCCTAGGATATGATGCTGTGTTCTGTGGGTTTTTGGCGATGCTGGCCAGAGGTGTTATATAAGTGTATAGGAGGGTGGGCCTTAGCAAGGTCCTTGGGGTACTCCACTGATGACTGCCTTGGGTTCAACGGTTGAGGAGGACTTTTTATGCTCTTCCAGTGAGGAAAGAGGTGATCCATCTGAGAGCGGCTCCTTGGATGCCTAAGTTGTGCAGTCTTGTGATGAGTGTGTGGCAGCAAACCATATTGAAAGATGGTGAGAGGTCTAGAAGGATCAACACTGCAGTCTCTCCTTGGTTGAATAGCACTATGATGTCATTGGTAGCCAAAATTAGGGCTCTCTCTGTGCTGTGGATGCAGCAGAATCATGATTGGGAGAAGTTGAGTTGGAGGTTCTGTTCCAGAGGTGAGGAGAGTTGTTGGTTGATGGCTTTTTTTCATAGTTTGACTGGGATTAGCAGCAGTGAGACTGGTTGGTAGTTGTTGAGTTTGCTGGGGTCTGCCGATGGTTTCTTTAGTAGGGTGTTGATTACTGCATATTTGTTTCCAGTTCCCAGGGAAGGTGGTAGTGACAATTGAGGTGTTGAACAAGGCGGTGAGTACATGGCTGTTTCTGGCTTTGCCTAGGTTAAAACAGTGGTGAGGGTCAATTGGAGCTCCTAAGTGGACCGAGTTCATAACGGAGGCAGTGTCCTGTGGGGCGAACTGGCTCCATTCGGTTAGTCAGATATCTGTGGTAGTAGTGGGGTCGTTGTGTCGCTTGAAGAAGTGAGTGGCCTTGGGCGGGGGTTTTGAGGTTTCTGTAGATGTCAAGGGAAAAAGATAGTTGTTGGAGTCCATGGCAAGGGGGCAATGAAGTCAGTAATGAAGTTGCAGAAGGCTGGACATGGTCCTGGAGGACGAGGGTGCCCCTCATGGTGGTTTTGCTGTCTGTTTGGAGTCGGAAGTTGAGGTGTTCCATGGCTGGGGTGATGTTGTCATCTGTGGTGGTGCATTGGATGGATTCCTAGTGTATGATGGCAATCCCTCCATCAGGCTTGTTGCTGCAGTTGTAGTGGGTGATCTTGTATCATTCAGGCACTGTGGTGGCGATGTCGGGCGCAGAAGTAGGGTTTGAGCTAGGTCTCAATGAGGAAGAGGACTTTGGTGTAAAGGTGGAGATGAGGTCCCACTTATGTTTTTTTTTCCATTCAACAAAAAGAAAGCACCTGTTCCACATTAGAACACCCCCAACAGAAAAGCTGAAAACCATGCAAAACATCTCAACAGAACATACCTGTAAGTATACAAAATAGAAGTAATTCCATTTAGTAACATGTTAATAACAAGGATTCAAAAGATAAAATATTTATTATATATTTATACTATTACACTACTTGCAGATACAATGACAGAGGCCGCCAAATGTATCGCTTCACAGAAAGGAAAGCAGCTACTAAATCACATGGGCTATACCTACAGCCAAGAAACTATAAGCTGGAAATGTACTAAAGGGCTGATTATGAGTTTGGTGGTCTGACCGCCCGAGAACCACGTCCACGTTGCTTATGACACCACTGCCCCAGCGATCTACCGGCCTGGGCAGACACCAACAGTAAGGCTCACTGTGGCCCCTACAATACCTCCCACCACCGCTGCTATATATGAGCCAAACAATGCCCCCCAACCTGTGCACCTAACACTGCCAGTCCCATCCTATGCCCCCCAGTCCTGGATTCTGAGACAGCTAACACCACCCCAGTCACAGGTGAATCAGGACCCAGTGGGAGGGTGCAGTCAGTGCCAAGGGCACACCGCCAGGGGAGTAAGGCTCGTGGAAGGGTAACTGGGGGCCCCCATAGAGAGCCCACTGAGGCCACGGACACCCAGGCTACCATCAATCAAGTCCTGGGAATCTACCAGGACTCCCAAAGTGTCATGGGCCATGTATTGGTCAAAATATGGGAAATGAAGGAGTTGCAGAATGACACATACTGAGAGGTTGCTGCCATCCACACCGAGGTGGCCAGCGTCCACACCAAGGTGGCCCTCATCTGCACTGAGGTGATCTCCATGGTTGGGGTGCTATGGAACATAAACACCAACCTCTGCAGGGCTTTTCCACCTGCATCTACCCCTTCCTGTGGTCAAAGTGTGTCCACACCATCAACATCTGCCGCATCCACAGGAAGGGAGGCCCTGTCAGAGGATGGCATGCCTGCACGTGCCCCTGTCTAAGCAGCTCCAGATCCCCACTTTGTCAGAGAGAAAGGACGTCCACGCAAAACCCCAGGAGCTCAGGATGGCAAGAAAACCACCACTACCAGTAAGAGACCTCAACCCTAATGTCTTCCTGTGTGCGGTACACATTCACTTTGTTGGACTGTTCCTAACCACTTTTCCATATCTGATGGGAGGAGTATGTTGGACTTTGAACTCCAGACCATTTGGACTCTACTACCATGGTTTCATCCACCATGACTAAAGACTTCACTTTTTGTTTGAAATGTTGAATTTTAAGTTAATTTCTTGATCTTATCCTTGTTCACAATGTTCAACTCAGGATAACTACCATGTCATAACAACACATACATACAAGTGTCTGGGCTGAGAACATCTTGATTCCATTGTTCAGTTCATAGCCTGACATGATGTTAGACACATATCAAATAAGACATGACTCACAAAATCACTTGCAGACTTTCAAAACCTGGAAAGAGGGGATACATCTGACAACATCCCACACAATAGGTGACAATAAATTAAGTCTACATCATCAGCTGGAACCATATTGCCTACCTCACGAAAGGAATCCTACATCAAATATACGAATAACAGACACATATCAGTTTCTGACAACAGGGTCATTTCAATCCATTGTTGCTTGCATCTGGTGGAATGTCACAAACAAATGTCAGTGATGTCCTACATGCATTTTGTCCTACAATGAGGAGACACATCAACAGCTACATACAGTTCATTCACGATGAGGAATTAGCCAATGTGAAGGCAGGATACCATGATTTGGACACAACCCAACATTGTGTTGGATCACATGATGGCACACATATTGCATTATGACCAATGCACCACAAGGAACAAGTCCAATGGAAGCCAGGTAAATTCCATTCTATCGCTGTGCAAGCGGTCTTGGTACTGACTCTGTACACCCAACCTCTGTGACAGACATACCTAGAACCAATCCATGTCCACTTCGTACATCTAAACTGCATCATATATCTGCTAATGTCACAACCCTGAAATGTCCAAATGAAGATGACATGGTGTAGGTACCTAAACATACCAACACAGAGAGATTAGCTAAGAAAAGATATTTATGACATGCATCACATTGTCAACTTCTAGAGAACACAGTCCAAAACAACATTTACAGCTGAACAAAGCTACACTCACAATACAAATACCTTTCCCCAGATATTTCCAGACCCATATATTCGTAGTATGTAGCATTAGCATCCTACTCACAACTAGGCCTGGGCGGTAAATTCCGTTCCGCTCACGGAATTTGGGTAATTTCACGTTCCGCGGAGAACGCGGAATAACCCAAAATTCTGCGATCCGCGGCTTCGCGGAATTTTTTGCTTGTTCGCGCTTTCAAAGTGCGTGTTCGCGAGATATTTCTCCCCGAGCACGCAAACAGCGTTCCCGAACAGGAAAAAAGCACCGCGAACGGGCAGAACAAGCAATTCCGCGTGTTCGCGGAACTTTTGCGTGGTCGCAGAGATTTTTTACCATTTCGCGGAGCTTTGCGTAGCGCGACTACGCAAATTCCGCCCACCCCTACTCACAACATCACTACAGGAGATGCAACAATAGTCAAAGTCAACACATCTCACACCATACTTATACACAGGAGAAGTAGTTCTGGATGGGATCCTGATGAAAGTCAGCTCCTTCCTCTTCACCACTATCATCATCTTCATTTGGCATTTCAGGGATCCTTCCCAGTGGCTCTTCATGGCCTACATCTTCTGCAATGTAAGGGATGTTCTGTCGCAGGGCAAAGTTGTGGAGTATGCAGCAGGCCACAGTGATCTTACATAACTTCCCTGGTGAGTAGAGGAGGGCTCCCTCAGTCAAGTCCTGACATATGAATCTGGCTTTCAGGTGTCCAAAAGCCCACTCCACTGGCTGCCATGTTCTTCCCTGGGCCTCATGGAAGTGCACTTGCCCTATCATTGTAGGATTCCTCAGGGATGCCAACAACCATGGCCGGTTTGGATATGCTGAGTCTCCTAGAAGGAAGAATGACAGAAGGGCAACATTTAGTTACACACTTTCAGATCATACTACCTGACATTTCCCACACAATGTTAACACAAATCACAATGTTACCTACAAGCCAGGCCCTCTCCAGTAGTAGTTTTGACATCAGCTGAGATATGGTGCTGTTCCATAGTATGAAGGCAACATGTGCAGATCCTGGGAACCAGGTACAGACGCTTGAGATGTACAAATCCAGTAGGCTGAAAACCGGCATGTTGATAGGATGGAAGTGGTTCCTATTTCTGTAGACATGCTCCCTTTCATGTGGTGGTACTAAGGTAATATGGGTGCCCTCAATAGATCCAATTACATGTGGGATGTGACCAAATCCATAGAAATCCACCTTCACAGTGGCTAAATCCTCATGTCTGGGGAACTGGCTGTTGCTGCCCACGTCTCAAAAGTGCTGCTAGCACCTCTGTAAGTACCAAACTGAACATAGGTTATGACACTCCACCTGAAATAGCCACAGTGAATTGAAATGAGCCTGTGGCCAAAAAATGCAAAACTGACATGAGTTTAACAAGTGATGGGATTGATGTAGGATTATTGGTGTGAGGTAGGAGTACAGCTCTAACTGATGGCATAAATCCAGGATAGTTTGACAATTCAAACGGAGCTTCTGGATAACATGTCGCTCTTCCATGGTGTGTAGTTATGGAAATGGGCAGTACACTGGACCCTGACATCTCCTCCCTCTCCCAGGATACCTATGTGAGGAGTAACACAAAAATGTATATTGGTCAATGTGTGCAGAATAACATATGTGAAGAGAAAGGCAAAAGTCATGTGTATGAATACTTCATGAGGCACTACACATTTTACATCATCAATGTCAAATCTTAAAAATCTATCAGGTATCTCCAAGGTGGCCTTCACACACCTGTTACAGAACTGTGCACATCATCAATTCAGAAAAGGTAAAGTGCCACTATAGTGAGGGTAGTATACCTTTCCATGTGATATACCGCCAACAGAGGTGTACAGTGTGCCACGCACATTTCACCTATATTCAAAGTAATGCACTACACCGATGAGGTTTTGTACTGGACATGTCATGGGAATGGAGCATTTCAAATGTGAACATGCTTGCCCTCATTTTGTATTGGTGGTGATGCACTTAATTGTCACCAACACAGTGTTCCAAACTACTAACAAGGTAGATGCCTGACCTTGCTAATAGGACATGCCGAACGTACGCCACCGGCGGAAGTCGACCGCATGGTAGGTGGTTGCATGCATGGTGTTCACAGCCATAGGCTAACATTGGGAATAGTGGCAGTCTCTGACCAATGGCTGTGTGCGCCTTCGCTGATGATGGCGTATGTGGCATACATATACGTGATGGCTGGAAAAAATTATCACTTGCCTCCTGACACTTCTGCTATCGACACCTCCTCTACTTTAGCTGCTGGTTGCCACCTCAGGGACCAATCATGGCACACAGTATAGGGGAGAGGGCCCCTCCCTTCACTACAGAGGAGCTGGATGCCTTAGTGGATGAGGTCCTTCCCCCGTATGCCAAGCTCTATGGCCCAACAGAGGAAGAGGTAACTTTAACCACTAACAATTTAGCTGCATTTCACTGCTTCCTTTCTATTTCCATAGGCTGCAATGTGCCTCTGAGTGTCAGAGGGTAAGCATTATGTTGATTTCATACATTGTGTGGTCCCTAGGTAGGGCATATATGTAATGAATTATGGGTCCCTGGACTTTGTGGAGAGAAGGCCACCTTTACAATGTGTGATAAGAGTGATAAGGGTGATTCTACTTGTGTTATAGGTATATCTCTATGTATGTATCAAGTTCATAGTAGCTATAACGAGTTCTCCCAAACACATCATGGAATATGTGCATTGTTATGTTTAGGCTCCACACCATGAGCCATGTCTGTATACTGTTGATACAAAAGGAGATGATGGACGGAACGCTTGAGCCAATCAAACACTCACCCCCAGTCAACTGATCTGGGTTTAATCCATCATCATTCTTTAGCTCACTCCACCACCCCAGTTCAGACATGGCCATATGCAAATCAGTCTGACCCTGTGCCTCATGGGAACAGTCCAGCCTGAACTGCCAAGCCATGTCTTCCTGGACCAGAAACAAGCATCCTAGGACCGGTTTCTGGCATTCCAGCCGTCATCAGCCAGGCTTGCTTGAATCCAGTGGCAAAGTGAGCAAGGGACCCACGTCTGGGCATACCCCCGCCAACTTAGGGCAAACAAAGCGATACAAAAGGGGATGATGAACGGAACGCTTGAGCCAATCAAACACTCACCCCCAGTCAACTGATCTGGGTTTAATCCATCATCATTCTTTAGCTCACTCCACCACCCCAGTTCAGACATGGCCATATGCAAATCAGTCTGACCCTGTGCCTCATGGGAACAGTCCAGCCCGAACTGCCAAGCCATGTCTTCCCTGGACCGGAAACAAGCATCCTAGGACCGGTTTCTGGCATTCCAGCCGTCATCAGGCAGGCTTGCTTGAATCCAGTGGCAAAGTGAGCAAGGGACCCACGTCTGGGCATACCCCCGCCAACTTAGGGCGAACAAAGCGATACAAAAGGGGATGATGGACGGAACGCTTGAGCCAATCAAACACTCACCCCCAGTCAACTGATCTGGGTTTAATCCATCATCATTCTTTAGCTCACTCCACCACCCCAATTCAGACATGGCCATATGCAAATCAGTCTGACCCTGTGCCTCATGGGAACAGTCCAGCCCGAACTGCCAAGCCATGTCTTCTCTGGACCGGAAACAAGCATCCTAGGACCGGTTTCTGGCATTCCAGCCGTCATCAGCCAGGCTTGCTTGAATCCAGTGGCAAAGTGAGCAAGGGACCCACGTCTGGGCATACCCCCGCCAACTTAGGGCGAACAAAGCGATACAAAAGGGGATGATGGACGGAACGCTTGAGCCAATCAAACACTCACCCCCAGTCAACTGATCTGGGTTTAATCCATCATCATTCTTTAGCTCACTCCACCACCCCAGTTCAGACATGGCCATATGCAAATCAGTCTGACCCTGTGCCTCATGGGAACAGTCCAGCCCGAACTGCCAAGCCATGTCTTCCCTGGACCGGAAACAAGCATCCTAGGACCGGTTTCTGGCATTCCAGCCGTCATCAGCCAGGCTTGCTTGAATCCAGTGGCAAAGTGAGCAAGGGACCCACGTCTGGGCATACCCCCGCCAACTTAGGGCGGACAAAGCGATACAAAAGGGGATGATGGACGGAACGCTTGAGCCAATCAAACACTCACCCCCAGTCAACTGATCTGGGTTTAATCCATCATCATTCTTTAGCTCACTCCACCACCCCAGTTCAGACATGGCCATATGCAAATCAGTCTGACCCTGTGCCTCATGGGAACAGTCCAGCCCGAACTGCCAAGCCATGTCTTCCCTGGACCGGAAACAAGCATCCTAGGACCGGTTTCTGGCATTCCAGCCGTCATCAGCCAGGCTTGCTTGAATCCAGTGGCAAAGTGAGCAAGGGACCCACGTCTGGGCATACCCCCGCCAACTTAGGGCGAACAAAGCGATACAAAAGGGGATGATGGACGGAACGCTTGAGCCAATCAAACACTCACCCCCAGTCAACTGATCTGGGTTTAATCCATCATCATTCTTTAGCTCACTCCACCACCCCAGTTCAGACATGGCCATATGCAAATCAGTCTGACCCTGTGCCTCATGGGAACAGTCCAGCCCGAACTGCCAAGCCATGTCTTCCCTGGACCGGAAACAAGCATCCTAGGACCGGTTTCTGGCATTCCAGCCGTCATCAGCCAGGCTTGCTTGAATCCAGTGGCAAAGTGAGCAAGGGACCCACGTCTGGGCATACCCCCGCCAACTTAGGGCGAACAAAGCGTATACTGTTGATGGCATTTGAGGATGCATTCAGAGTGCCACACAAATGTATGTTTACATATGAAATGGGCAGGAGTTTCACCTTTCTGCATAGATTTCATAAAAATATGATGTTCGCATGTGAAGCCTGCAGAGAGCAAGGCCTGACCGTGGCAGGAGAACTGTTGCACCGACTATTGTCCTAGTAGGCCTGCTGATCCATGGAAGTTCCCAGATAGAGTTACATGTACCACTAGTAGCCCTGATAGCTGATACATGGATAACATGAAGCACAGTGACTGAGGTCCTCTCCTGACCTGTTACTTCTTTCTATTGACCCACAGTGTCAATGTGTGTCTGTCACTAATGACTGTCCCCTTACTCACACAGGTCTGTTGAAACTTTTCTAAAAGTGTTGCATACACTGTACAGGCCTATTACCTGAAAAATCAACAGTGTAGATAGTGGGTTACCTTTGAATAGATGTAGAAATGTAAATCATCTGCTTGGCTACAGTGTTCCCTATCACACTACACATACAATGGTATGTTGAGTGTCATCCCAGTTACAGTGCCACGTGTGGCAAATGGGGTATCCTGTGATGGCAGGACAAACAACACAAACTCTTTATAACTTACTAGGATATTCATATGAGTAGTCCACATGTCCACACAACCCCCAGAGAGGTACCTCTGAGTGTCACACATACCAGCCCTTACCATGTGACCTTAGTCTCAGGGTTTTGTGTATTCTATGGTACTTGCCACTATGGACCTTATGCATCATTGCAATAGGCATGACAGTAAAGGTATCTAAACATTCATGCCCAGGTAGTTTACCCTTCAGAATGTCTAAATGGTGTGCTGTGTGGCATGGGACCTCACACCACTAACCATATAGAATGGGCTTGGCCTACATGATGTTAGTGGGCTGCCTCAGTCAGTGTAGGTCATGATTAGGGTTTAAGGTTAGTCATCTCATGACCACAAAAGTGTGTATCCATGCTTTAGTTGTGCGTAGCATGTGACATGGACACATGTATTGTGTTGACTCTTGATGAATGTGTATACTAGGTGTTAACAAAATGTGTATCAACCATACAGGTATTCTCACAGTTCGAGTTACAATCTGTTTCTACCTCTATTGCATCCATACTGGTCAACACCCACCAGAAGAAGGCCATTTGAAGAGCCATCACCCAGAAGGTGCGGACCGTTGGGGTCTACAACCAGCATAATGCCCATTGCCGAAAGAGGTGGGAGGATCTGCAGTGCTGGACCTGGAAGATCACAGAGATCCATCTGGGAAAGTCCTTCAAATATGGAAGAGGCGTACGCTGCACCTTGACCCCCCTGATGGCCCCCATACTGGTGATGGCCTACCCGGACCTTGATGGGCAGTTGAAGGCCCAACAGCAGCAATAAGGCAGTGATCCTGGCCTGAGTCATACATGTCATATTGTAAACTTTGAGTGTTTCAGACAGGCATTTCACCAACCATAATGGTGGTGGCCCATGTGCCACACACAACATGAGTCATTGTCAGTGTAAGTGTGGTAGTAGTTGCATGTTGCTGTGCAGTGCCTTTTGACTTTCTCACCTTAAAGACAGCAGAGTCCTGTCCACATCCAATTCTCTCCTTTTGAGCAGACACCTGACTGAGTGAAGTGAGTAATCATCTCATGTTCTCAGTAAATCTGGGTGACAATTGTACCACACAGACAACTGGTCTTGCTTGTGTGAGGAGTGATGTTCCCTCATTACTGTCTCTCATGTGATGGAGGCCCTATTGTATGTGACATAACATTTAGCTCACAGTACATGCAGCAACTCTACTACAGTTCCATTTGGTAAGTACTGGTTATACAGTGTAAGTGGAGTGCAGACTTTGCTGGTTCCATCAACAGTAGTGCCTACATGTAGGCCAGTGTGCATTTGACAGTTGATGGTTCACCTGCAATAGTGTTTCACTACATTCATTCACAGACTGGTGACATGCATAAGGGAGTGAGATGTAGAACTGTGGGGAACATATGTGAGTATATACACTGATCGTTACAAGGCAATCTAAGTATTCAATACCAAAGAGTGGTGTGATGTGCCTGCCCATTAGGACTCCAGTGATTCCACATCTTCATGTCATAGATTTTCTTGGACACCCAAAACCTTCAAAGGTGCAATGGCTTTTGGATATACAATCTATGACTAGCATCATCACTTGTACCAAGCAGGATTGGGGATGTTCATATGGCTAACTGGAGTGTTGTAACGTGTGAAATCAGAGTAACTATCTTCCAAATGTTTAGACCTCAATGTTTACATGGAATGTTATCTGTGAAATGTGATACGTAGCTGAACTACATGTGTACAGCTTTCATTTGACATTTCAGGTAGTGGACATATGATGTAATTTGGAGTGCAAAATGTCATGAGTTTCAATGAGCATTTGCATGCCACATGATGTCTGCCACAATAGTAATTGATGGTACATTGGTATTCAACTTGACCTGCATGACATCATTATGTGTTATGAGTAATAGTTAGATGTGTTTGAAACTGGGCCATGTGTGAGCATTGTGCACATCGCAAACTTGGATCCATGCTATTTGCTTTACAATGGTATACAATAGGTGCCAAAGTATGCAAGGTGATCAACTATCCTAGTATAGACATAAGGATGAAGTGTAGAAAATGCCATCAAAGAATTTGGGCCTGTCTGGGGTTATGACATGAGTGGAACCAACTGTTTGCAGGTCATGTGGCATGCATGCATGTACTCATGCTAAATTAGACGCCTATGGAGGGAACTATGAAGTGGTATGATATGTGGACTTCTTTAATGTTTTCAGTGGATTTGTGATGGTTAGGTGTGGAAGCGCAGTTGCAATAAACGCATGTTACATGTCAATTTCAGATACATCCAGGGCAAGGGGAGGAAACGGGGAAAACATCAGTGGGGACACAGCTGGTCTTGGCGGTTCTGGACGTGAGTCGTCATACACGGAGGGGTCCAGTGACCAGGAGGGTGTGAGAAGTGCTCTGGAGGACATCAGCTCAAGTTCATCCTCTTCTCAGTCATCCTCCGGTCGACACTCCTGAGTGGTGGTGGACCGAACCAGAATAGTTCCACATTCATCCTTGTCCCCCACCCCCAGATACATCGCCACCCTCTATGTTGTCCCCCCACAAGTTGGCCATTCCAGCTCCCCTAAAAAAGGAGGGGTCTCCTTTGCTCCAGGCACCTCAGCCCCCACCCCTGTTAGCCCCGCTGCCCTGAGTGAGCAGTCTATTGACCTCCTGAGGATAATCTCTGTGGTCAGACTGCAGTGCTGAATGCCATCCAGGAGCAAGGTAGCAAGCTGACCCAGGTGATTACCTACCTGGAACGCATTCACACTGCCATGTCTGCCCTACAGAGATCTTTTCAGGCTCTGGTCTTCTCCAACATTGCAGCCCTGAACCCATACCAACCTTCCACCCCCCTCCTGCCCCTTCTGCATCCTTATTCCCTATTACCCTTCCTATCCCAGGCACACACACACCTAAGCAAGCACACACTTAAACAGACACTAGCACCACACACAAACAAATGACATCTAAGACACTCAAACATTCACGCCCACAGCAGGCACTCGCCACCCCCACCACCCCTACCACCTTTACCACCCCAGCATACCCCTAAGCATCACAGCAACGCATACAGAGCCCTCCATAGACACACCCATACTCACAGACACCACACAACACTCACTGACCCCTCCACAGACACTTACATACCCACAGACACCGAACCCACAGAGCACTCCACAACACCCACATCACCAGACATCGCACTAACAGCCAAAGACGCTCACAGTCACCCACACAACAGACACCAACACACAGTGCAGACAGCAGACCCAGCTCACACTTTCACTCCCTTTTCCTCCCAACCCGAACTTCCTCTCCATTTTCCCTGTGAAGATCTGTTGTTTACCCTTGCCCTTAAACCTGTGACACTTGACCCCCCTCGAAAAGAAAAAATCTTCTCCCACACCCAAACCCATACCTCTCATTTCCCACTCCACCCCTGAAAAACAGCCTCCCGACCACTCGGACCCCAGCCCACAAAAGAAAAAAAGAGAAAAAAAACTTCTAAGCCTAAACCCAGCAACAAAGACCCCAAACCCAAGAAGCCCCTTCCCAAGGACAAACCCACCTATCCCTAAACCTCTGCCCCCCTTCCCATGTACCTTGTTCGAGGTGCCTGCTTTGCCCAAAGGATACTCCTTTGTGAGGAAGATCCCGCAGAATCAGAAAGGGCAAGTGTGACGAAACAGCATTGTGCTGCGTCACAGCTTTCAAAATATGGACTAGTCATTGGCCTTTGTTTGATTTGATAATTTTTTCATACATTCAATACAAACTTTCATAGTTTAGAAGACATTAGTCCTGCTTTACTTTTCTAATTATTTGATGTTATTGTATAGTTAGTGATGTATGAGTACACTTGTGTTTGTTTCATCCCTTATTGCAGATCCTGTTTAAGTCATTTGTATGATGTGAACTTGGAGCCAGTGCTAGAGTTCGACACAACAAGGGGAAATGTTGGATGGATGTCTATGTGGGATGACATCCAAATGGCACAGACATTCCATTGGGTGACATGTTATATGGTAAGTATTTCAGAGTGGCCTGGCCACTGTCATTGTCATTTAGGTTGCACTACTCCCTATGATGTAGGTTGGATATGTGTTTGATGTTTTGAAGTTAGATATTTGTGTATCCACACATGAAGGGTGTCGACTTAGCATACCTTTGTGGAGTTCTGCATGGACATGTGTCCATTTTGCAGTGTGTACCTTACAGCTATTTCATCATGCTGTTAGTGCTGTCTTTGCTTTCATAAGTTGCACTTACCCATTTCCTACACATGCATGGCATTTGATTCTGCTATTGGTAGTCCCTGATATGCGTCACTTCCCAGGTCCAGTGCACATGAAGTTTGTCAGCCATGTGCAAAATGTACTGTACCCCAGACTTTCAGGGTTCCCCCTGATAGAGGCTTGGCTATCCTGCAGAAAGTGTTTCCATTGGGCCCTTAGAATGGTTCCCACACTGATTCTATGTATTCCCATTGACTGACATTGCCTTTACATGTGGGTGATGTATGAGAGTCCAATACAGAGTTGTAGCAGAGAATGTGTGTTTTAGTTTAATGACACATCCATACGGATGTTTCTTTCATATCAAAGCATGGGATGTTTAAAACATTTGATTGCACAAACTAAAAAAGCCATCAGCGATATCCCATTTGCCCCTAGAAGATACTAAAACATACACATACCCGGTTCTCTTCATTACTGGGTGTGGATACGAATCAGCTCTCCTCCCTCCTTGGTGGTCTCAGCTGTTGCTGGGCCTATCTCCACATTGCTACCTCTTCCAAGACTGGGTTCTTGGAATAACAGGAAGGAGCCGGGACTGGACATAGGCCAACACAGCGCTGCCGCAGCCCGAGGGTACCCATGCCGGGAGTCATAGCCCACTGCCTGTCCACACCTTCCTTCCCTTAGCAGCACCTCTGAGCCTTGATCAGCAGCTTTAAGTTCTCCTTTAAGGTAAACCATGAGTGAGGAAACCCCAGAGGCGTTCGTGAATGCCAAATCAAGCTACGAATGCCGTTCCCGTACCAGGGATTGAAGATGCAAGGAACCCGACGCCCCTGTGACCCCAGGAAGACAGGAAGGAGCAGTGGCCCCTGGCATCGTGTAGCGCCCAGCCATATTCCAGGAGGGACATGGATCAGTCAGTTACAGGCTCGTTTACTGAGAAAACGGGGGGTGGTTCATAAGGTGGAAGCGGGAGGTAGGGGGACCATGGTTTTGTTTTATGACCAAAACACCTCACTGCAACTGGGTCTTCCTTCCTTTGGCCACTCTTCAAGCTGAGCATGCTCGCGGGATGTTTCGACAGAATCCCTACTCCTGTTGTGAAGACAAAACATACTGGTGAAGGAACTAGATTTTTTTAGTTTAATGTTGCTCACTCAAGGATTCCTGCACTAAAAGTGGTGTTGGGTACTGTAAAGCTGATTTTGACCTGGTGTACCTATGCTATCAACCTTCCTTCTCTCCACTTCTCAGTCAAGATGCCAATCAACACCCTATGTCAAACACTTACCTCTGGCTTATCATTTTTTCGAGGGTGAATCCCCGCTGAAGACAAGCAGAAATTATTGATAGACTCTTGTTTTCTGAAATAAAGCATATAATAAGTCAGAAGCTGTTTGCCGGTGGGGGTGGACTACGTCCCCTAGTCTCTCTTGCAGCAGGAAGCCGCCAGCGTTGGTCTCTGCACCCGAGGTGCCTATTTTAGTATTCACAGGCTCCCGCAGTGGATGAAGAGCGGGCCCGTCCACGGCCGGACAAGGCTGGGCTGGGCCACATCCCTTTTATTTGCAGCTCACATCAGGGCTTGCCAGGGACCCTGTACGGCTGCTTCCCACAGCAGCGTGAGAAGACTCTGGTTAGTGGTGTGACTTTGTCTGTCTTGTTCTGTCAATATCTTTCTTTTTTTTTTGTGTCCCAACTGATTTTTTTGCACAACATTTGAGGAGGGTCTCATCGCGTGCCTTGCTACAAGCTGAGAAACCAGGGGGAAATGGGACTGCAAAGAAAAGTCACAGGCACAGACAGAGACAGTAACTTCATTCCTGCCACCAACAACAATTGATAGAATGCTGCAGAGGGCTAGAGGCATAGTGGCAACCGAAATTGAACTAACTGAAAGACAGCTGTCCTTAAGCCCTGACCATCAATGCTCTTCGACAGGACTGGTCCCCCCTCTAGCTACCCCCTGTAACCAGCCCAATTCTTCTCTGACTCTACAAGGTGACCATATTAAAATCAAAGACGTCCCCAAAGAACATCCACAGAAAGGGGGTGGTACCAAAGGCCTCTTTAGGACCAAAAAAAATGACACGAGTGGCGGCTAAATGAAGGAAGCAGAATGATGGAATACTTGACAACTCTCCCTACCCAGATGATCTAGACACTAGCCCTAGAATATGAGTGGACAATGAATATCCCACATGGGCGGCCAATCTACTAACGGATCTACGGGAGCAGATCAAAGTCATCGTGAGGGAAGAACTTACCCCTTGGTAGCACGCCTAGACAAGGTATCAGAACTCTGTGAAAAACTGGCTGAAGAGTCCAGCGAGAGAACGTCTGGGGTCATAACTAAGGACATTGACGCCATCTGCCAGACCATTAACCCTATCTCAACTATAGTACAGAGGAATTATATGTCATGTGTCGAAGATGGCACCACTAATAACAACAATTGTGGGGGCATGCCAGGTGGCCAGGACTACTCAAACGAAGCCCTATCGAGAAATTGCATCTCATTGAGCGAGGCTAGGAGCAGAGGGGAGTGGAAGGGAATGAGCCTGGAAGAGCTGATAGGGCATGTCTCCCCACCATTAACCTACCCCGCTTCATCCCCATACGCTATTGTACTAGCAGGGGTCCCCCAGATTAAAACAAGTCAGAGGGAAACCCAGAATGAACTAACCAACAAATGCCTGTTCTGGCAACAGCCCAGTAATGACAGCAGGCCGGAGCGCTGAAAATAATACCCCATGTAATAGAAGTGTGCACTCAGGGCCAGGGGAGATGGGATTTCTAGAGCCTAAGAGGGAGATACTGTCCTCCAACACTGCCTCCAATTTAGCAAACCTGGGTAGGCAAGAAGCAATGACATCCCTGAGGGTATTATCCTGGAATGTTGCTGGTCTAAAGAGTTCACTTGACTCCACTGACTGGGGGTCTTTTGTAGACCAGTATGACCTATGTCTTTTCCAGGAAACATCGTCCGGGGAGGATGTGCTGCAGATAGGATTTGCAAACTTCTTAAAGGCCGCCATTGCTAGGGGGAAGGGTAGATCATCCGGTGGACTCTGTATATGGGTAGGTACACACTTTGGATGGACGGCCAAGAGGATGGAATTTCCCTCCAATGATATCCATTGTGTTCTACTAACTTTTGCCCCTAAGGTCAAAATAGCATTGGTCAATGTCTACTCTAGACCTGTAAGGATAGGAAAAGAATCCTTGACTGTGGACCAACTGGCCTCTCTGATGTCCGCTATCACGAACAGCGCCTATATGGTCATAGGGGTGATTTTAATTGCCAATTCGAGCCCTTGGATGACCCTAATGGCGGAGCTGTCTGTGAAAAAGATAGGCTATGGGACATTCCAGAGCAGAATATTCATCCCATTAGGGCCTGGACCCCGCTGGTCCTTCAGATAAAATCCCTTACTTTGAACCACTCAGTTAGGGCCTGCAATCGGTGTTCTAAATTGGGCTCCCTGGGGATGCATACTTTTAATAGGGTGGGACATTCTTTCTTGATAGACTACATCCTGGTAGAAACCAGGATGTGGCCCAGGGTTGTTGACTTTGCTGTCCTGCCTAGGCATGATAGTGATCACAACGCATTGACTCTGGAGCTGGAGATACAGGTTACGCAAGCTGGATCTCCAGCATTTACACCACCAGATGATAATTACACCACCAGATGATAGATTAACACTCACCACTAACAGAAAAAGAATACGCTGGCCGGTAATGCAACAATCCCCTGGTATGATGGCTGCCCTATACGAAGTTGTAAGCTTTTCTTTATTAGAAGTAAGCAAGGTTATAACAGAAGAAGGCATATTTACCTCACTAGCAGGGGTTGCAGAGATCCATAAAGGACTGACGACCATATTAGCAGGTATATTTTACCCAGAGGGGCACGCCAGAGGCCAAATGAAGCCCCCGCACTCCTGGTTTAATCGCCGGTGTCTGGAGGCAAAATTGGCATTGCTGGAAGCCCTCAAATCTAATGATAGGCCAGTAATAAAATCTAAGCAGACTTTATATAGAAAAGCTATTGCTCTAGGAAAAACAATTTGGGAGCAGGAAAAATGGGATTCCTTGCGAAGGGCTCTAATAGGCAAAGATCTGAAGGCCTTTTGGAACCTAATAAACTCAGGTCGCAGAGAAGGAAATGAGGCTTTTGAGCCTAACATTGCAGCAGAAACCTGGAAAGATCATTATCAGGCCCTGTATGCTACACCTGATCAACAGGGAAATTCAGTAAACCTAAGCAATGACCTACAACAAAGCGTGCCATGGGAGTTTCCAGAGATAACCCAGTCTGAGGTATCAAGTGCTATAAACAAAATAGCCCCGCACAAAGCACCGGGATTAGACCAAATTTTGGGGGATCTTTTCCTCTTGAAACCAACAATCTGGGGGGCCATACCTGTGGGAAATATTTAATGCTGTGTTGGGGGGAATGCCGATCCTTAAAACCTGGGCAGGAGCAGAAATTGCTCCAGTCTACAAGAAAGGTTGCCACCTTTTACCAGTTAACTACAGACCCATCAGTTTAATTGGTGTGACGCAGAAAATCTTTTCCCAGGTATTACTGACACGCCTTCAGGACTTGATGGAGGATCATATCATACTGAGTCCTTTCCAAGCAGGATGTAGGAAAAATACCTCCACGTAGACCAAATCTTCAGGCTCCATCTTTTATACTGGAAAACAGTGATCTTAGAGGGTGGCAGCCTTTATTTAATATTTGTCAATTTAAAAACTGCATTTGACCTAGTACCCAGGTACAAGTTGTGGTCTTTATTAAATGATATGGGGTCCCCCCCATATCTTCGCCATATGAACAGGAGATTACATGAAGGAAACTTTGCCAAGATTACAAATGGGAAACAAGGGGAGCTCTCTGCGCCACTCGTTATCAACAGAGGTGTTAGGCAGGGATGTCTGTTTATACATTAATGCCTTGGTATACACGTTGAACAAGGAGAAGGATAACGATGCCCCGAAGATTGCTCAAAGCAAAGTAGCAGCATTGATGTTTGCTCACAAAACCCTCCTGCTCTCTAAGTCACCAATGGGCATCCAAAATATTCTTGATAGCTTTGGTGCTTTCTGCAGCAATACAAGGCTGGAAAATAACATCCAGAAGACCAAATATATGGTCTTCAATCCAGTAAACTCCATGTAAGGGATAGAACTTTGGGGGCACTGCTCAATAAAAAAATAACCAAGATTGAAAATAATTTTATTAGCAGTTACTTGGACTCCCCCTAGTACCTGACTTGTTCCACTCTGACTAGACTTGGGCGTCAGACCGATTGCAGAAGAAATAGGACTTAGACTACTAAACTTTTGGTGAAGCATTTGGACTACTCCGGATTTGATTGCATACAGGTCTGAGATAAAAGAGGTAATGGGTCTCCCTGTGGCAGGGAAATTAGCCTGGCTCACATACATTAGGGACACACTCCAGAGCATTGGAGTGACACCACAGTGTGATTCCCTGTAACATCTAGGAATGAACTCGTCAGGAGCTATAGGGGAGAAAATCTTGCTCTTCTCCAAGGGTGCTCAGCACTAGGCTCTCTAACAGTAACCTTTATAGGAATCAAATACTATTAGAATTCTGAGCCTTTCCTAGATGAAGGTCAGCCAGCCCTAGCTAGGAAACTATATGTTCAATTTAGGCATGGGTCACTCCCCCTGCTCTCTTTTTCCAATAAATGAGCAGGCACTGTTTCTTTAGAGTGCCCGGTTTGTGGGAATGCTGAGGAAACAGAGCTTCATGTATTTTTTTTCTGTTCTGGTTATTGAAAAGTTAGATCTAGATGATTGATACAGCTGTTCAGAAATCTGGGGACAGCCCATTGTGCAGAAGCATTCAGGCTCCTGAAATAGAATACCCAACAACCAATCGTATTTGCTGTTTCAAGATTCCTGTTCTCTATGTGGTGCGTGTGCAAGTTATTCTTGGGCCTCAGTACTCACATTTAAGCCAAACTACTGTACTTTTTGGGGAAGGCCCAGGCTAGTCGTGGTGGGCGCTTGCTTGTTCCAACAGCAAAAAATGCTTTCCATGGGACAGGAATTTTAGCCAGAGGAGTGACGAGACTAACTGGACCTTCTGTAATCAAATAACAATAATTGCACTGCAGGGAATTCTCCTAGAAATGGCGGAAAGATACAGACTGCCTGGTTTAATAGGGGAAAGGCACTCTAATGGGCAGGAATTCTATGTAGAGGAGTCAGGAGACCAATTGGACCTTTTACTGTTAAAACATAATTGCACCTTAGTAAAATCTCTGCAAAGGGTCCAAAGATACCGTCCCTTTTTAAAACTGAGCATTTTAACAAATAGTATTTTATTTTATTCTAGTATGGGAATATTGAATGCCTGGTTTTATATTTTTTATTTGAATGTATACTATGTTTTTATGGGCAGGGCTGAGATGAAGAAGCATCTACTGAGGTGTACATGCACATCTCAGGAAATTAGGCTTTAGAAATACAGCTGCTGGACTATGGGCTGTGAAGAGCACTGTCCTACAAAGGGAGTTGATCATAGACTACTTCCTTTCCTTTCTAATTTCGATGCACAAAATGAGTTCCACATCCTTAGAGGAGACATTCTCCATCTGTGCAAAAACTGCTTTAAACCATCGGATTTTAGACTGTGTATACATCAAACAATTACCAGCCTTAGGATGTAGTTATTCCCAGATAGGCATAGACTAGGCATCCAACATGACGTACTCCCTTTAGCACAGTTCTTAGGATTTTGGAGGGTTTATGTTGTTTTGAGTTCATTCCTCCCTTGGAGGATATCATAAAATGCTCGAGTGGATATTCATTGGCTATGTGAACATGCATTTATAACGGTGGCTATTTCTATGTACTGTATGTATTTATTGCATTTGCACTTTTATCGTCATTTGACCAAAATAAAGTATTTTGATGATGACATGCCTGAACATTTTAAAATTACACATAATGAAGAACCTTTCCTTTTAAATGACAACCTACATAATGAGAAACAAATCATAATATTCTCTGCAGCAAATAACTTAATTAAACTTAGCCAATGCCAAACCTTTCACTCAGATACACACCATACATGGTGAACATCAAACTACAAATATCCCATTTATATATTCCCTACTGCCAAATGAACAAAGCAGCACTTACTACAAGCTCTTAAACCATATAAAACATACAAAAAATAACTACTGCCCCCAAAAATTAGTCATAGACTTTGAGCAAGTCATGATTCAAACCATTCTAAAAATATACTCCCACACAGTCATACAAGGTTGTTACTATCATTTCAATCAAAGTATATGGAGACACCTCCAAAATTCTGCACTAAGGGCCTTATTACGAGTTTGGCGGTCCTCCTGTTGGCCCACATAGCCCGTGGGGCACCTACCCGCCGGATTCTGAGTTTGATTTATCGCAGGCGGGTGTTGCTGCGGCAATCTCATGACAGCAGCTGTACATGGCTAATAGGAGATCCTTAACATCAGACCGCCTCCATGACAGCATCTGCAGCCCATTCCTGCATGGTGTGGCATACATGCCACATCATGCAGGAATGGGGGTGCAATTCCATGGGGGCACAACATGTGGCCCCCCGCATACACCCTCTGGGCCCAGATTGGGATGGGGGACCTGTTAGGGCTCCCTTTCCTGCATGTCTGCCACCCTTTTCATGGCGGACTCACTGATATGAAAAGGGTGGCAGATATGTAGGTTAGAATATGTCTGCTGTGCTGGCACTGCCAGCATGTTGAGGCCAGTTGCAGACCACAGGTGCAGCGGGATCCTTGATCCCGGCAGAGCCGGAGGTCTTGTGGCTGTCTCACCGCCACACTCATAATAATGCGGGCAGTCCTGAGGACCACCTTACTCGGAATAAGGCCCTAAGTGTAGAATATTACACAATCAGCCAATTTACCTTTGAAATTAAAATATAGATATCACTAGCCTATGTCCTGTTACAGAGGTAGCCAGCCACTACAATTTACTAATTGAAGGCCCTGTTTCCCAACTAAATGAAGACATACTTTGTCCTTTAATGGACTATTTCGAAGACACTTGGGTTGGCAGACTGCATTGTTCTGGACACAGACGCCAACCCAAATTCCAAATACCATGGTGGAATGTGTATGACATCACCTTGTAACAGGAAGCCAAAACAAACAACAGAGTGGAAGGATGGCACAATGCCTTCAAATCCACACTGGGCACTAGGCAGAACTCAACCTACACTATACAAATTCTATGGAAGTATTACAAAAGGAGCAAAGCCACCAAGATCTGCGAATGGAGCAATCTTTTAGCCAAATTGGCCCTACAATTAGCAAACAAACCAAAAGAATGTATGACATGCCACAAATTAAAGTCAAAGTCTTCATAAATAACAAAGGAGTAGATTACTTAGACATCATAGACAAAAACATGTTGTACAATAATTGTTAACCTACTAAAGTTTCTAAAAAGCTGTTACAAACTCTAAACCAACATATCAAATCTATTTTTTTAAATAATAAATATAATATTTTACTAGATTAGTCAAACAATTATTTAAAACCATAATGTTAATAAAGACTGATGTAATGAAAATATATATACTTAAAAAAAAAAGAATAACTATCACCTACTAAAATAGATCAAAGCAAACTCAATCATCACATAAAATAATTACAATCCAAACAATTCCACATAACAATCATATAAATTCGACATAAACAATATATTATCACATTTCCCACCCAGAATAAATGAAGGAAATAAAACTTACTGTTCTGTAGCTGCAGATCTTCCTCTGTGTCCAGGTAATAACAATTAGTAATCCAACAAAAATTAGATAAATATATCCAGAAATCCCCCAAAAATGCAAAAATATAACAAATCCAATTTAAATCTTTCGAAGCTATCCAAATTATCTAGATTTCATAAAAACCCAAAAATGTTTTTTAAAAAAGGAGCATCTCCAGGAAACCCTTCAAAAAAGGAAATCAAAGTAAAAACCATTGGTATATTATAACCCAAAACTGATTTCCCCAAAAATAAAAAACATTAAACTCCAAATGCCCATAGAATGCGTTCAGTAGACAAAACCCCGTATTGTAAATTTAAAAAACCGAACCGCAAAAACAATACATTCCCGTAAATACATACACCTAACAGTAAATCCTCATAACTAAGACAGTGCTCAAAAACTCAAAACAACATACTAGTGAAAAACTTAACAGCAATACATCTAAATATACAAAAAAAACACAAACAACACTATAATTAACTTTTAAACCTCCCTCCTAAATCCCCCCTACCCTCAAAACCCTTAAAACAATCCTTAAAAAAGGACTTAACCTGTTCCGACGAACAGCAGCACCTTACCGCAACCTGGTTCCGGGAAAATAGCCTAAAAATATAAATATCAAAAATAGATTACAAAATAGAAGGTAGCAGTAAAAATAAAATGCCCACTAAATGAAACAAAAAAAGACTATCTCCCAATAGAAATGAATAGGAAATATTGTAAAAAGGTTGAATAAATATTTTTTTTAAATTTAAAATTATTAAACATGTAACACACATCAAACAATTTTATAAACAAATAATGGAAACATTGTAAAGTATACATTACCTAATGGGATTACATATAGGCAATTATTTAATAATATTATAGGACATATATATATAAATCATGTCAAAAAAATAAATACATATATATATATATATTTATATATATATATATATATATATATATATATATATATATATATATATATATATATATATATTATCTACTGGCGGTCGCCAGTAGATAGTTATAGTTACAACCTATTATCCATAGGAAATCCGCGACATTCTATTTGAAATAACTCTCTTGCCGGTTGACGTATCTTCGCGAAATTTTCAAACTTTGTGGCCCGCTCCGGTCCGCTCCTACCCTGAAAGTCTCGGGGGGGATTCGTCAAGCGGGGGCCGAGAAAAAAGGGGGGTCCCAAAACGCGTTTTCCCCATGCATTTTTCCATAGGAAACTTTAGACACGGCTACAGCCTGAACTGCTGAACGGAATTACACCAAATTTGGCAAAGAGGTAGTCCTTGGTTCAGAAAGAACCCTTTTTGTTAAATGGTGTAAATCCGTTCAGTAGTTGCTGAGAAAATCAAAAGTAAAAAGATAGTGATATCTATGGCCGAGTAGGGTCCGCGTACCCTCCCGATCACGAGCTGCATGTTAATTGGCTGTCAGCTGGCTGTCAACATTCCGATTCAGGAAATGTTGGCAGCCATTTTATCCCTCGGTAGAACCGAGGGACAGAAACAAGTGCACAAAGCGCACAAAGGGGCAGGGTAGAAACACCCTGACCCCCTAGGTTTGCTCAGGGGGTCCCACAAGGACCCCCTGGGCAAAAAAAAAAAAAAAAAATTTTTTTTAAAATCGGCAGGATGCGCTCAGGGTGCGCGAATCCTGCCGAAAAAAAAAAAAATCGAAGCGCGGTCTCCTGCGCTTCGATTGTATTTTGCCCCCGGGTGGCCCAAGTCCCGGGGGCATGGTGGGGGGTTTAATTTTATGTGTGGGGGGCCTCAAAGGGCTCTCCAAGCCCCGGGGACCGCCACCCCCCGGGGCTTTTTTAAAAAATGGTGCGGGAGGGCTCTGAGCCCTCCCGCAGCCCCGGGACCACCACCTCCCCGGGGCTTTTTTTAATTAATGAACAACCTGTGTGGGGGGCTCCAGCCCCCACACGCCCGAGACTGCCACCTCCCCGGGGCACTAACAAATTAAAATGGGGGTCCGTTTTGGACCCCCGAAGCCCGAGGGACCACCACCTCCCCGGGGCTGTGCTGATGTAGGGAGGGGGCCGCGCGGCCCCCCTCCTGGAGCCCTTGATGGCCCTGGGGACCGCCACCCCCAGGGCCGGCTCCTGCAGTGTCCCGGGGTGCCTACCCCTGGGACACTGCTAGTTTGCTATGACAGGACGGGAGCCTCGCGGCTCCCGTCCTGCCATAGCAAACTGCTTTGGATATTGGAAGAGAGAGCAGGAAACCTGCTCTCTCTTCCAATATCCAAAGCACATTGCTTTCCACATGGGGAGCAGCATGTCAGCTGCTCCCCATGTGGGACAGCAATGCCGGCTCCCAAGGGACGTGGGGAGCCGGCGGGACTGTGGGGGGATTGGGGACCCCCCCACAGTCCCCAACGGAGAGGGCCAGCCCCGGGGGATGGGGTCCCCGGGGCAAGTAGTGGCCCAGGAGGGGGGCCACGTGGCCCCCCTCCCCAAAAAAAAAAAAAAAAAAAAAAAAATGGAAAGGCCGGCCCCGGGGGATGGGGTCCCCGGGGCCTTAAATGGCCTGAGGAGGGGGGCCACGCAGCCCCCCTCCCAAGAAAATAAAAAAAAGGCCATGCCCCGGGGGATGGGGTCCCCGGGGCCAATACAGGCCCAGGGAAGGGGGGCCACGCGGCCCCCTTCCCGTTTTTATTTAAATTAAATTTAAAAAAAGGGGTAAGGCCCTGGGGGATTAGGTCCCCAGGGCCCAAAAACAGGAAAAAGGAAGGGGGCCACACAGCCCCCTTCAGGGACAAAAAAACGGAAAAAAAAAAACGATCGGGCCCGCAGGCCCGCCCCTTCCTTCACCACTCTGCAAACGCGCCCCCTGGCGCGTTTGCAGAGAAGGCAATTACCCTTGAATACTGGGGGTCCCTGGGGGCCAACTAGCCCACCAGGAACCTCCAATATGCGCCAGGGGGCTGCGTTGCAGAGACGTGTAGAGAGGCCACACCCCTTTTTACACCTCTCTGCAACGCAGCTCTGTGGCGCTTTTTGAAGGTATATGGTGGGCTAGTTGGACTCCGAGGACCCTCAGGATTCAAGCGGACTTAATCCCCAGCTTAAAACGCGCCACGGGGCGCGTTTGCACAGTGGTGAAGGGAGGGGCGGGGCTTCAGGTGACATGTGTGCAAACAGGCCCCGTGGCGCGTTTTAAGATGGGGAATTAAATCCCCTTCAATCCTGAGGGTCCCTGGGGGCCAACTAGCCCAACAGGTACATCCAGAAAGCGCCACAGAGCTGCGTTGCAGAGAGGTGTAAAAAGGGTGTGGCCTCTCTACACGTCTCTGCAACGCAGCCCCTGGCGCATATTGGAGGTTCCTGGTGGGCTAGTTGGCCCCTAGGGACCCTCAGGATTCAAGGGGACTTAATCCCCCAACTTAAAACGCGCCACGAGGCGCGTTTCACTAGATGTCACCTCAGGCCCCGCCCCTCCCTTCACCATTGTGCAAATATTCTTCTAAAATCATCCGAAATACGAATTCCGATTTACTCACCTGTTATCAGGAGAGACCTCAGTGCTGTATCTTTCAGCCCAGTACTGGTCCTGAAAAGTAATTTTAACCGTACTTACCAGTAACTTGAATTTCCTTCCATATGCTAACATTGACTGGTTTCACTTGGAAATTCTTCTAAGTGTGGAGTTTTGGAACTTTAAAATATTCCTCTAAAATCAGCCGAAATACGAATTCCGATTTACTCACCTGTTATCAGGAGAGACCTCAGTGCTGCATCTTTCAGCCCAGTACTGGTCCTGAAAAGTAATTTTAACCGTACTTACCGGTAACTTGAATTTCCTTCCATAGGCTAACATTGACTGGTTTCACTTGGAAATTCTTCTAAGTGTGGAGTTTTGGAACTTTAAAATATTCCTCTAAAATCAGCCGAAATACGAATTCCGATTTACTCACCTGTTATCAGGAGAGACCTCAGTGCTGCATCTTTCAGCCCAGTACTGATCCTCAAAAGTAATTTTAACCGTACTTACCAGTAACTTGAATTTCCTTCCATAGGATATCATTGCCTGCTTTTTGCTGAAAAAGTTTCTAAGTGTTGATTTTTGAAATATACAAATATTCCTCTAAAATCAGCCGAAATCTGAATTCTGATTTACTCACCTGTTATCAGGAGAGACCTCAGTGCTGCATCTTTCAGCCCAGTACTGGTCCTGAAAAGTAATTTTAACCGTACTTACCGGTAACTTGAATTTCCTTCATAGGCTAACATTGACTGGTTTCACTTGGAAATTCTTCTAAGTGTGGAGTTTTGGAACTTTATAATATTCCTCTAAAATCAACCAAAGTACGAATTCCAATTTACTCACCTGTTATCAGGAGAGAACCCAGTGCTGCATCTTTTAGCCCAGCACTGACCCTGAAAAGTAATTTTAACCGTACTTACCAGTAACTTGAATTTCCTTCCATAGGCTAACATTGACTGGTTTCACTTGGAAATTCTTCTAAGTGTGGAGTTTTGGAACTTTAAAATATTCCTCTAAAATCAGCCGAAATACGAATTCCGATTTACTCACCTGTTATCAGGAGAGACCTCAGTGCTGCATCTTTCAGCCCAGTACTGGTCCTGAAAAGTAATTTTAACCGTACTTACCGGTAACTTGAATTTCCTTCATAGGCTAACATTGACTGGTTTCACTTGGAAATTCTTCTAAGTGTGGAGTTTTGGAACTTTAAAATATTCCTCTAAAATCAGCCGAAATACGAATTCCGATTTACTCACCTGTTATCAGGAGAGACCTCAGTGCTGCATCTTTCAGCCCAGTACTGATCCTCAAAAGTAATTTTAACCGTACTTACCAGTAACTTGAATTTCCTTCCATAGGATATCATTGCCTGCTTTTTGCTGAAAACGTTTCTAAGTGTTGATTTTTGAAACATACAAATATTCCTCTAAAATCAGCCGAAATACGAATTCCGATTTACTCACCTGTTATAAGGAGAGACCTCAGTGCTGTATCTTTCAGCCCAGTACTGGTCCTGAAAAGTAATTTTAACCGTACTTACCAGTAACTTGAATTTCGTTCCATAGGCTAACATTGACTGGTTTCACTTGGAAATTCTTCTAAGTGTGGAGTTTTGGAACTTTAAAATATTCCTCTAAAATCAGCCGAAATACGAATTCCGATTTACTCACCTGTTATCAGGAGAGACCTCAGTGCTGCATCTTTCAGCCCAGTACTAATCCTGAAAAGTAATTTTAACCGTACTTACCAGTAACTTATATTTTCTTCCATAGGAATCCATTGTCTGGTTTTCAGCAAAAAAGTTTCAAAGTGTTGATTTTTACAAACTACAAATATTCCTTAAAAATCACCTGTATGACTTAAACGCATTCTTTCAACTGTTTACAGGAGATGCACCAGTGTTGGATCCAGGATCCAACACTGAGTAAGAAAAAGTAACGATAACAGTTTTTACCTGCTAAGTGAATTTCCTTCCATAGGATAACATTGGTGATTCTATGAGAAAAAGTTTCTAAGTGTCAACTTTTAAAATACAATAATATTCCTTAAAAATCACGACTGTAACCAAAACGCTTTTACTCAACTGTTTACAGGAGATGTACCAGGACTGAATCTAGGATCCAGTCCTGTGGTTAGAAAAGTAATCCATAAAGTAACTAATTGCATTTAACTAGAAATTCACATTGAGCTGAATGTTGCATTGTGTTTGAAAATGTGTTGCCCATTGCAACAACTGTAACTACTGTACTTAAAAGTCTATTGCCTATGTGCAAAGTATTTAAACTAAAGTAATTCATTCTGAGAAAGTATTTTTTGTAATGTAATGTATAATGTAATTACAATGTAATTTAAAAAATAAAATCTGTAAAAAAAAATTGTTTCTAAAAATGTAGTAAATCAGTATGAAAAAAATTAATATAACAATTAATACATTTAAAAATTGTCATTTACAAAACCTTTGAAATTCACTGAAAAAACCGTAGGTTTCAGGCACGTTATAGTTAGAAATTAGCATTTAAAAAACCTTTGAAATTCACTGAAAAAACCATAGGTTTCAGACACGTTATAGTTACAAATTAGCATTTAAAAAACCTTTGAAATTCACTGAAAAAACCATAGGTTTCAGACACGTTATAGTTACAAATTAGCATTTAAAAAACCTTTGAAATTCACTGAAAAAACCATAGGTTTTAGGGACAGTTATAGTTACTTGGACATTGCACTCGTACAAAACCCGTGAAATTCCCCCGTTATAGTTAGTTCAGCTAACTATAACTCGCGCCCCATAATGCACTGCTGATGACGTCACATATTACATCACTCATGACATGGTCAGTGACATCACTGATTACATCACTGATGACATCTCAAATGACATCACTGATTACATCATCCACGTGATAATCTGATGCACCTCCTCACACCCTAATATAATCTTTGATACACCCACTCTAAATTACAGACTGCCATTCGCAAAACCATAGACACTCCAACACCAATAACTACATACCCACTCACTGATTCTTAGGTCTACACACACACATCCACTCACTCACCCGTACAGTCACTCATACTTACGGTCACTCAGTACAGGACTATCATATGCACTCTTACTCCTATATAGACACTCAAACAACGCCACTCATCCATAGAGATACTCAGACACCTAGTCAGTCATGCAAATAATTAAACACACTGCCATTTACTCACCTATACAGTTATACACACACCAGCTCACTTACTCATACAAATAGTAGCACATTGTTACGCTCTTATACAATCACTGATACAAGCACACACTCATCCATACAGCCACTATCACAATCACTCACTCTTGCTTATAGCTATTTATATACTCCAACACACATATATACTGCCTTTCACATATGTAGTTACTCACACATGTACCACTGGGACATACATTCACTCACTAACACACTCTTACACACACTTACCCACCCATACAGTCTATCACAGATGCACTCTTGAAACCATCCACCCAGTGAATCACCCACTCACACATCTATGCACAGAGTTGCACACACCCCTCCCACACAAACACTCAGGCACCCATACAGATGCTCAGACAAGCATTCAATAACTCATATAGACACTCATTTAGCTATTCACAAACACATGCAGCCACTTACACAGCAACAGACAGACGGATACAGACATTCACCCAGTTTAGTCACTAACCCATGCATTCAGTAAGATACGTTAAATCACTCACTTATAGAGTCAGTCACGCACCTACTAAATCATCCATACAGACACTTACACACCCACTCATTCTTCAATACGTCTTTTCCTATATATATTAAAAATATTTAAACTTTACAGAAACACACAGTCACTGGATGATGTCATCAGTGATGTCATTTGAGATGTCATCAGTGATGTCATCAGTGATGTCACTGACCATGTCATGAGTGATGTAATATGTAAGGGTGGGCGTAGTTCGCGAAGTAATGCTTCGCGAAGCTACGCAAAGTGCAGTTCGCGCTACGCAAGCTTCGGCGTGGCACTACGTCGAACTGCGTAGCGCACTGTTCGCAATGATTGCACAGTGCCGGATGCTTGTCCGCACTGTGCAATCATTGAAAACGGCAACTTGCACAGTGCGAGCTGTCTTTTACTGCTGCTCGAGTAGATTTTTACTCGGCGGCAGCTTTCTCAACGCGGACTGGTAGTTTCTCATCGCGAGCGGTCGCGAGCATACGCGACCACTCGCAATGAGAAACCTGACCTCCCCGCGTTGAGAATCTCGCCGGGAGGTTTATTTTCCACGCTCGCGATCGGCAACTTGATGTTGCTGATCGCGAGCGAGAAAAAGTCTCGCCAGGATGTCATTTTGCTTGCTCGCGGTCGCCAACTTGGCGTTGAGGACCGCGAGCAAGCAAAATGACCGCGGCACTACGCTACGCTACGCTACGCGTGTTCGCACTGTGCTACGTGCAATTCGCGTTGTGCGAAGTAGCGCAAGCTTCGCAAACTACGCGAGCGTAGCGTAGCACTTCGCCCAGGGTTAGTAATATGTGACGTCATCAGCAGTGTATTGCGGGGGCGCGAGTTATAGTTAGCTGAACTAACTATAACGGGGGAATTTCACGGGTTTTGTACGAGTGCAATGTCCAAGTAACTATAACTGTCCCTAAAACCTATGGTTTTTTCAGTGAATATAATATATATATATATATATATATATATATATATATATATATATATATATATTTCACAGAAAGGATTTAGGAAGAACAAAATCCAAACGAGCCCACTCGGTCGGTCAAGGCAGTTTATTTCACTAAGACAGACAAGGACTACGCGTTTCGACCACGTCCGTGGTCTTGGTCACATGACCCTCGCCTCCCGTGAATTGCATTTTAAAGGTAAGTGCAAGTGATATAATGAACATAAAAGAGATGTTGATAGCACATGTCACAATACACCGTGAAAGAAAATCAAAAGTGAAAACAGACGCAGCTGTTTGGGATGAAAATACATTGCGATATTTCATTAGTTTGCACAACGTGTTTACTACCATTTGTAAAACATTCTTACAACAACCACTTTATTACGCATGGCAAAGTATTTTATGTTTTTCATTTATACAGTAAAGGAAAAATAATTGCCCTATTTGTCGGTTTATAGTGACTGTGGGAATACTTTATGGCTGTGTTTCAAAATCAGACAATTCATCGCCAACATTTGTAAAGCATATATACCACAACCACATTCTATAGTAATTCAATATTAGGAGAATATATTAGTTGTTCATTATATCGTTAAGGGACTAGTGCCCTATTTACCAGTTCATAGTAACTATAGGCATACTTCATGGCTGCATTTCAATATTAGACAGTTCGTTGCAAAATAGATCTAGTACCCAGTTGAGTACGTGAAGTGACTAGGAGTTGGGTGGATGATCATCCCAACTCAAGTGATCTTATATATTTGCCAGTGTGTCGCGGTAGTTCACAGCTAATATTCTGCAAAATGAAAAAAGGATCAAAAGTTAGCATCGCCATGTCACATATTCTTGTAATATCAAGTTATAAACTGTTTACATAAGGGTTGTCGAGCAATTAAGCACATTGGACATTCAATTAACAATTCAATTAAAAGTCCGTTTTTGTCCATCATAGCAACATGTACATCAAAAAAAGAGTAAGTGCAACTAGAAAAAAAGAAATTTATAAAAGATTAAAAGGGGAGGAGAAAATAGGGCGTGAGTATACAATCAGGGCGATAGTACAGTAGAGCAGTGTATATCTTATAAATGGGAATATAATTCCTCATCCTGATTAAGGCCATTCGGGTATTTGGTTCCTGCTAGGAGTATCAGGCGAGACTCCCGTTTGCGGAGGGCTGCATTGCGATTACCTCCTCTAGGGTTGGGTGCAATTGTGTCTAATCCGAAATATCTTGCTTTGGTCCAATCTGACTCATGTTCCCTGGCGAAATGCCTAGCAGTACTGTAGGTTTGATCTTGATTCGTGATCGCCCGCCAATGTTCTAAATTACGTTTTTTTACAGCAAATGTGGTAGAGCCAATGTACCAGAGATTGCACGGACAAACTATTGCATACACAACATACTCAGTTCCGCATGAGATGAACTTAGGTATTTTCCATTTTGTCTTTGTTCTTTCAAATATCACCTGTGATATGTTGCTGCTGTTTTTGCACGCTTTACATTTTCCACATTTGTGGAAGCCCTTAGTTTGTTTCAACCAGCCACCTTCTTTTGGGTGAAGGTGGCTGTGGACTAACATATCTCTTAGGGATGGACTTCTCATGTATGTCACAGAGGGAGTCGCGTTTATTTTATTTCTTAGAATGGGATCCCTCCTTAGGATATCCCATCTGTTTCTGAGAATGTTTCTTATCTGATGTGATTGATTACAAAATTTGGTGATGAGATCTCACCTCACTTTTTTTTTTATTTTTTTTTTTAACAGATCTAGGTACTCTCTGTTCCGGGGTTCTGTTGACAATCTCATCTCTCGATTGACTTTCAACTCTTTTTTCGGCTTGTGCATTGGCTTTTTTCGGATATCCTCTCTCTTTAAACCTAGACTTCATATCTTGTTTAGTGTTTATGTATGCAACAGGGGTGCTACAATTCCGTTTAGCCCTAAGGAATTCACTGTATGGAACCCCCCACCTGAAGCTAGGAGGGTGAGAGCTGGCGGCATGAAGAATGGAATTCCCTGCCGTTTTCTTTCTGAATAGATTGGTAACAATCTTCCCCTTGTCTATACTCAGTTTTAAATCTAGAAAATCAATTGATTCCTGACTGTAGTGTCTCGTGAATCTGAGGTTAACAGTATTAGTGTTCAAGCAGTCTATGAACTGATTAAGTTCTACTTCAGACCCCTTCCAAACAAAGAAAATGTCATCTATATATCTGAGCCACATGGATACATTAAATATCCAATGTTCAGTGTAGTCATTCCAGAGCACTTGCTTCTCCCACCAGCCTACCATAAGATTAGCGTAGCTAGGAGAGCGAAGCAAGTGCCCATCGAAGTCCCTTGTAACTGTTTGTAGTGCTCTCTTTCAAATATGAAAACATTCTCCTTCAGACATATTCCTAACATGTCTAAGAGCATGATCGTATGCTCCAGGAATTCCGCTCTGCGTTGCTTAAGAAAGAACTGACACGCTTTGATGCCGTCATCATGCCTAATGCTCGTATACAATGACTCAACATCAAGACTCACTAGCCATTGGTCACTTTGTATATTAACATCCTTGATCTTTTGTAAAAAATGGGTAGTGTCCTTGAGATAAGATGACAAAAAGTTTTACATAGGGAAAAAGAAAGTGATCCACATATCTGCTGGTGTTTATATATATATATGCTAAATGTTGAGACATTAAAAAACTGTACAATGAACAATTAGTTGAAAATGTACAACAAAAATGTGACAGCTGATTTTTTAATATTAAAAAAAATTGTTTTTTTATTTACTTAACTTTATATATTTTTTAATTTTACTTGAAGCATGTATGATAGTGTAAAACTGTAGAATAATATAAAATTGGATACAAATAAAAACAGAAAAATGTGCGACATATCTTTATTATACAAAATTTGAGGAAGGTGTTTATATATATATATGCTAAATGTTGAGACATTAAAAAACTGTACAATGAACAATTAGTTGAAAATGTACAACAAAAATGTGACAGCTGATTTTTTAATATTAAAAAAAATTGTTTTTTTATTTACTTAACTTTATATATTTTTTAATTTTACTTGAAGCATGTATGATAGTGTAAAACTGTAGAATAATAAAAAATTGGAAACAAATAAAAATAGAAAAATGTGTGACATGTCTTTATTATACAAAATTTGGGGAAGGTGTTGGACACTAAAAGGGTGACATTCAGTGGCAGCTCGTGCAGGTAAGCGTGGTAGGGCGGTGGGTGGTGCAGGGGTGTGGTGGGGTGATTGAAGTGACAACAACAGAATAGGGAAAATAAATAGATAAAACCACTTACCCTGAGCTCGCCGCATCGGCGAGTAGGCGATGTGGAGAGAGCAAGGTAAGTTGTTTTATTTATTTAGTTATTTTATTTTTCCTATTCCGTCATGTGTCACTGCACACCCTCACCTGCCCCCGCCCCACCTCACCACGCTTACCTGCACGGGCCGCCACTAGTGACATTAACTATTCCCACTCTAAACTAACCATATTGGGGAAGGTGTTGGTCACTAAAGTGATGCTATTTACTATTCCCACTCTAATCAAAGCCAATTTGGGGAAGGTGTTGAACACTAAAGGAGTGACATTTACTATTCCAACTCCATACTAAGCTGATTTCAGGAAGATGTTGGACACTGAAGGGGTGACATTTACTCTTCCCACTCAAAGCTAAACCTATTTGGCGAAGGTGTTGCACACTAAGGGCCTTATTTACAATAGTTTCATGTACGGCAGCGCAGCAAGCTTTCCAGCTGCGCGGACGTGCATCAAAAGAAAAGGGCAGGAATGTTCCGTAGCTACAAGATACAGTGCTTTCCTGTTTTTTTCCCCTGCGCTGGCACACAAAGGGCTGCCATGTGCCAGCAAAGGCACCCTTGCACCGTGGTGCACATGTGTCTGCATTGTAGGAGTGATTATTTTTGTGCAGGAAGGGACACAAACAAGCACACGAGGTGTTGTCCTCATTCTGCAGCACACATAAAAAAGGAAAACAATAAGAAATAAAGAAGGTATTTCTCCGAGTTGCGCCTCCCTTACACCTCCCCTGGGGAGGCGTAGGAATCTGACGCATTCCAAAGTTTACAAAACCTTGTAAATCTGTGAACGCATCAGGTTTCATGAATGTTGCATTGTAACACCCACAGCAACACCCATGGAATGCTCCTTTCTTGCAGAGTAATGCATGAAAGGGCATCATATTTACATGGCCATGAAATGCCATGCAAGGTGGCTTTACGAGGCCTTGTAAATATGGGCAGGCACACTCTGCCCCTGGTGCGTCAAAAAAGTGACGCACTGGCGGTGCAATGGGCTTGTAAATAAGCCCCTTGATGGATGACTTTTACTATTCCTATTCTACTCTAAACTAATTTGGGCAAGGTGTTGGACAATAAAGGGGTGACATTTACTAATCTCACTCCATATTGGAGGTAGGTGTTAGACACTAAAAAGTTGAAATTTACAATATCCACTTCAAAATTAAAGATTTTAACTTAACATATTAAAAAAAAAAAATATTACATACACAATCAATATTCCATATATTCACATATTATTTTATATACAATTACTATTTAATTACAATTTAAAATTAATATATTGTTCAAAATATTTACTACCATTCATAAACTTTAAACAATAAAATAAAAAGAAATTCATAGCACAAAAGTATCAGTCTTACAATAAAAAATATTTATGTCAATTTCATATTTTAATTTTTTCAAAACAAATCAGCCTAAAATTATAATTACATTTTTCATTAAAATAATTTGTATACAATTGTAAACATTTAAAATAATGTGACTTTATTAATTTTAACATACAAATATTTTGAAGTATTCTACAAAAACATTTTTATATATGTGTTAAATATTTTATATTTAAATTTTTCCTTTTTAAAAAAATGAATATCATTAATATATATCTTAATTACCATCAAATTAAAAAAGATTAAACATATTAAAATGACAAAACAAGATTAAAAACTCTAAATTATTCATTTGCATATCTCTAAAATTATTACCTTACAATTTAAATGTAAAACATAATTTTTCTTAAAATCTCCCCACCTCATCCTCTAAAAACACAATATCGCACTACTAAAAAAAGTAGAATAATATCTTACTAAAACACAAATAAAAAAATTATAAACACAATCAAACACATTACAATACGTTACATAGTAATTAAAAACTTACAAATGATATTTTTTACATCGAAATTTGTTATAACAATATTAAAAACAAGACTAAAATCGACATTTTTTACCTTCGATATTCCTGTCCAAGATATTTTTGATGTCCTAATATTCTTGACATTATAGTTTTGTATTACAAGGCCAGTACCCCTGATTCTTATTTAGATGGGTGGTAGGTTGCTCCTGTCCTGACCCTCAGTCAGGGCTCTGGCCTGCAGGGGTCACCACAGCGGACTCTTCTCATGATAACAGCTTGAATTTGGCAATGGTCCTTTTCCTGAGCATTGGCCCCACCTAGCATGCGGGGTCACTGACCTTACTCCATACACTGGCTGCGGCCTGATCAGCATGGCAATAATCTTCATGGCAGCCTGACCTGGCATAGAGGGTTGCCGACTTCACTCTGCACATGGGCTATGGCCCGATCATCATGGCAGTAATCTTCATGGCAGCCCCACCTGGCATACGGTATTGCCGACTTCACTCCGCACACTGGCTATGGCATGTTCAACAAAGCAGTCATTTTCACAATGGCTCAACCTGGCATACTGGGTCCCCAACTTCACTCCACAGACAGCTTATGGCCCTATCGGCATGAGAGTGATGTTGACCACGGCTAATGGCACAGCTTCCCCCTCTGGCATACAGGGGCACAGACTTGAATCTGCAGTTGGACGACAACCTGATCATTGCATTAGCCATCTCCTCAACAAATCGTTGGACTCTGTTGTGTTCCCAGAGATCTGGAAAAAAGACATTGTAGTTCCATTACTAAAAAAAAAAGCTGGTGCAACGTTCACAACCCGGCAAACTACTGGCCAATCTCCCAGCTCCCATACCTATCTAAAGTATTGGAGAAGCTGATTAACAAACAACTGTCCGACTACCTTGAAACCAATGATCTCCTGGACCCATCTCAAACTGGCTTCAGAGCCACCAACAGCATAGAAGCAACCCTATTGGCAGTCCTAGATAATATTACATCCCTAATCGACCAGGCCAAAGCCGCCGCTCTGATCCTTCTAGACTTGTCAGCAGCATTCGATATGGTTTTGCATGGCCTCCTACTGAGCACCATACATTCTAAAGCCCTTCAATGGTTCAGCTCCTTTTTAAGCAACAGAATACAAACAGTGCAAATGGGCCCTTTGTCCTCCAACCCAAAAACTATCAATTATGGCGTCCCGAAGGAAGCCTCCTTGAGCCCCACACTCTTCAATGCCTATGTATCTTCCCTGGCCAAAATCAGCAAGAAAATGGGATTCACTGTCTGCTTGTACGCAGACGATACGCAACTGCTGATAGCCCTTGAAGAAAGGCATGAGGACACTAGGATTAAACTGATCAACTGTCTTTCAGAAATGGTGACTTGGATGTCAGACCACTGTCTTAAATTGACCGCTGATAAATCAGAGATCGTTTTCTTTGGAGGAGCCCTCCTAATCTGGGATGCTACTTGGTGGCCCCATTCATTAGGACCTGCACCTGTGCCCAAACAGGTCGTAAGAAATCTGGACATTCTTATGGACAATGCACTAACTATGCAGGACCAAATCCGTGCACGGTGTGGGAAAAGCTTCACTATATAAAAACTATTAAAAAGACTCTTCCTATGGATCCCCTTGGATTGTAGGAAAACCATCAGTCAGGCTCTACTCACAAGCAAACTGGATTATGGGAATCCGCTATATGTGGGCATGGCAGACTACCTCTTCTCTCATTTGCAGGTAGTTCAGAACGCGGCTGCCAAGTTGGTATGCAACAAAAATAAACATAGCTTAGCATCAGAATGTATGAGAGAGCTCCATTGGGTGCCTGTGCACCAAAGGGCTAGATTCAAGCTCCTGGGACAAGCACACAAAGCCCTACACCAACACAGCCCCAGAATTCTACAAGATAAAGTCAAATTCTATGCCCCTACATGAAATCTAAGGTCATGCAATCAGGCATGGGTAAAAACCAAACGCATTAAGAAAGCCAGGGCAGGGGGCCGCTGCTTCTCTCATCTGGCGGCAAATCACTGGAATGAATTGCCTCTAGAACTTTGTCTGACTGATAACTATATGTCATTTAGAAGGAACTGAAAACCCACCTTTTTCCCCAGGGTATAACAGCTGACACAGAGGCCCCTAACATTATACCACCCTCACTCAGGATTTCGCTCTCCTAGCACCGTGATATCCATTCGGATGAATGTTGCGCTTATAAATAAATAAATAAATCTCCTCACAGCTTGCGACAGGGATCCACTCGTCAGGATCCCCTACTGGACCTCAGTCCCTTCCGCACTCTCCTCTTCCCCACAGGGCACACTGATCTTGGCAAACAGTTAGGCACTGGTGTTCCAGGCTCAAGAGGAAGAAGGACTTGGATGTCCCTGGGTGATGTCCCCTCACCCAGATGGGAAACTGACAGACAGTAATCTCCAGCCCTGATCAGAGACAGAAATCTTGCCCTCTCAGCCGCTTCACTGTACCCGGACCACAGAGTTCTACAGGCAGAACTTTGTTTCCTGGCCTCTCCTCAGCGATTCAGATCCCCCGACCCATCGGTTGCTCATTGAACTCCCCCCGAGGATTAATTAACACGGATACCATTCCCACTCTGGTTTATCAGACTCAGGCTCTCTCAGGCATTTAAAACCTCTAGACCTGATGATGATCCCCCCATTTTAAACTGGGATCGAAACGTCGTCAACACCCACACCATGACTCCTATTGTATGATGATTTATGTGGAGCAAAAGCTGTTTTTTTCACATTGTGGCTGTTCTAAACATGTATCGCTAATGTCACTTCTTGACGCGAATGCCTGAGGTCTGGAAATCTGTTGATTTCCATACCCCGCCATGTTACCCACTGGGTTGTTAATGAATTTGTTTCTTTTTACTGTATGTTTAAATAAATACAATCCTTTCCATTTGGATACACCAAAACAGCTCTATATTGTAGTTCTGTGCTTATACTCTTATGCTCTTTGGTAGGGACCTATGTCTATTGTAATATCATCTCCTGTCGGAGCACATATTTTTCAAAAACTGTTCAATCAATCAATCAGGGTTGGTAAGGCGCAGCTATTCACCTACGAGGGTCTCAAGACGCAGGGGGCGGCTCCGTTGAGTACTGGGGTCATCCGAAGAGCCAGGTCTTGAGGACCTTCCTGAACTGGTGCAGAGTGGGGGCTTGCCGGAGGCAGAGGGGGAGGTCGTTCCATGTCTTAGCTGCGAGGTAGGAGAAGGATTTTCCTCCCGTTCTCACCTGTAGATGCGTGGGAAGGTGGCCAGAGAGAGGTCAGCTGAACTGTGGCGTCTTTTGGGTGAGCGGAAGGAGAGGCGGTTGTTCAGGTATGTTGGTCTGGTGTTGTGAAGGGCCTTGTATACATGGGTGCATGTGTTCTTCTATTCTATTCAGATTTGCCCAGAAACTAGTTATGTCTCGTTCTGTCTGTATTAAACTAGGTAATACTCTATTTAGTCCATTTTGATATTAATTTCATCAGAATGGGAAAGGTGAATCTCCGCAATTATAGCTACTGGGTATATCATTTTTGGAGTGAGAGAGCACTATCCACCTTCTTAAGTAGTTTGCAGGCTTCACATTCCAACGTACATTTCAATTCAAGAGTTTATTGGAAAAAACCCAGAAAACTTCAAAATGAATTTGTAAAGAGAAGCCCTAACGAAGCAGAGTAGCGCGATACCTTATGGTAACTGCTTACATTTGTTCTTTTGTTAGAATTGATATGATGAGCATCATTTAGAGTTGGGTAATGATGATACTTTATTCCACCTCAAAATCCTTCTGTTGACAACATTTTACTGGTGGATTCCTCTTGGAATTTGGTATTTCCTCCATAAATCAAAGAATGTTTCATTACAGCCAAACTATAAACCAATCCCACACATGCTGATGAGAACTGAAACATTCATGGAATGATTTGAGCTTTAAGCAGATTAACCATCTTCAGAACATATGAAAACTAGCAAACAGTGAACAAGAGTACTTGGAGCACACATACACACACACAAGTACATACACACAATCTCCTACTCAGCATAAGCCCCATATCACCAACAATTCTGAAACATTTATAGAGCTGCAAGTTAGAATTGTATACTAAGCTGCCAGTGACATTTTTTAAGTGCCAACACCTTTCGTTACATAGCAGTAACATTCTCACAGAAATATTCACAGGGTGTTAGACCTGGCATCCTTGGCGTGGGTCTCCCTTCCATTTTTTGATGATGCATCCAATGTTATTGATCTGTTTTTGCTGGTTTAGATGCTTTGGGCACTGTGCCACTGCTATTCAGTGCCACAGTGCAAGTGCTCCCTATGATAAATTGTGTTATGTATTAGTGACTCCATAATTGGATGATTGGTTTACTTGTCAGTCCCTAGTACAGTGCACTGAGTGTGCCCAGGGCTTGTAAATCCAATGCAGCTGGTGGGCTTGCAGCACTGGTTGTGCCACCCACAGAAGCAGCTTGTAAAATGTGTCTCAGGCCTGCCATTGCAGAGCCTGTGTGCAGCCCAGGGCTGCCATGTCGACTTGGTGAGTACACCCACTTACCAGTCCCTAAACCTTCCCTTTTCTTCATATCAGACACCCCTATGGTAGGCCCTAGGGCAGGGTGCATTGTAAGTATAAGGTAGGACATGCCCTGGTGTGGGTGGCATGTCCTAATAGTGAATTACAGCCATTTTCGTTTTTCACTATTGCAAGGCTACCTGTTCCCCATAGGCCAGAATGGGCAGTTTGATTATTACACCTTATAATCCTAACTGACCCAGGGAACATGGTAGAGAAACGAATTTAGTATGCCTGAACTCAGGATGATAAAATACATCTTTTAGTGAAGTTGGTTTTAACATTATGTGTTTGAAAATACCACTTTTAGAAAGTAGGTATTTTCTTGCCTAACCTTCCAAGCCTGCCTCTGCTAAGTTGTGTATTCCTTGTCTGGGTTTGTGAGTGACAGGGGCTGGGGGACTCCAGGAGACAGGGTGCGTCAGCACAGGGCTGAATAGAGAGATCTGCATCCAGAGTGGAGGGAGGAGTTCCACCTGGGTCTGAATAGGGCTGTGCCTGCCTTCCACAATGCTGGCTCCAACTCCTGCCGGGCGGTTGAGTACTCTGCCCCACATTCTGAAAGGAAAGAAGGAGTCCTGTAAACAAAGTGCTCCAGGACTGACCAGAACTTGTTTTGGACTAGGCAAAGGCCTCTCTGCCTTCAGAGAACAAAGAGAAAAGGTGTATAAAAAGGGGACCCAGACCCCTAGGAAATTAGATCACTTTTGGGAAACAAGGAGAAACCTTTGCTGAGGAGCGGAACCAAGAAGAAACTGAGGAGAAGACTATCCCTAAGCTAGAGGGATCTGCCTGCAGTGGTTGCCTGACTGCTAAAGAAAGGAGAAGGGAACATTGTGTGTACTTTCATCAACTTGTGAAGGATCTCCAAGGGCTTGATTTCAGAGCTTGCCTCCTGTTGAAGTCTCAGGGACAACAGACTTCACCCACAAGCTCCCCCTGTATTCCCTTGCTGGGAATTTGGACCTTCTGACACACTTGCGTGTCTCTGGGAGCTGGAAGCGCGACTCAAGATGAAGAAGCGTGTCGCCGCAGCCGCTGATTCTCTCATCGCTGGAGAAGAGTGTCGACGTCGCATCAGAAGCCAGCGCATCCCCGAAGAAGCGCGCCGCTGACACCCTCGCATCCTTCGACGCGCCTCGCAGCACCGGAGAAAAGTGTCGCCGTCGCATCAGACGCCGTCGCATCCCCGGGGCAGAGCATCGACCTCGCATCAGACGCCGACGCATCGCAACACGAGGCGCGCCCCGCATCCCAGGAGAAGATCGTCGACCTCGCATCAGACGCCATCGCATCGCCAGGGAAGCGTGTCGCAGGGCCTGTCGCGGCTCCAAAGACTCATCGAAATCGCCGCACGGCCGTTAGGCGTGCACGCATAACCCCTTCATTGTCGCAACCTCAAGAAGATGCCACTTTGTTTCTTTGCACCAGTTCTTCAACGCATCACCGTCCTTGCTTGTAAAGAACTACCGCATCACCTTCCCTGCAACACTTTCGGTGCCTTGCGTTACGCATCTCAGGTACATTGAACTCAAAGTGTCGCGTTTCAATTTTAAGAGACTCAAGCTAATTCTACCATCTTTAAAGTACAGTATTGTGGATTATTTTTGTCGTTTATGGTCTTGTGGTAAATCTATATAAAAGATACTTATTTTTGTAATACAACCTGTGTGGTGTCCATTTGTAGTGTTGTCACTGGATTACTGTATGTGTTCACAAATGCTTTACACACTGCCTCTGAACGAAGCCTGTCTGCTCGTGCCAAGCTACCAAGGGGGTGAGCAGGGGTTATTTCAGGAGTGTACCCCTTACCCTGACTAGAAGCAAGGGTCCCTATTTGGACAAAGGTACCTACCTCTGCCAACTAGAGACCCCCAGTTCTAACATTGGTGGTCAGCGGTGGGGATTCTGGACTTGCATTTGTGACTCATGTACAGTGATTGGTGAACACTACCTAGTGAGTGCAGACCAAAACGCAACCACATACTTTTGGTAGATATTCTTTTCTGGAACTTTCCATTTTTGCTAAAAACTGCCAAGTTTAATCACCATGGATACAGCAGCATCCATAGTATCTGTTGATAATGATTGGGAAGATGAGAAACTGGAATGCTACACCGTTAACCAGCTCAAGCACTTCTGCAGGAAGTTCAAAGTTTCTATGACCGGAATCACCAAGAAGGATGATTTCCAAAAGGCGCTGAGGGCCTGGGTTGAAGCAAGGAATACCCCTGAGAATGAGGAGGGGGCTGAGAATGCAGATGAGCAGCTGGGTGGGCCAGTGGGTCCAGGGGAGAGGAGAGCATCTTCCCCCGTGGGTAGCAGTATTTCTGCCAGAGGTCTGTCCCCAGAAGAGCTGGAGGACAGAGAAAAGAATAGGATGCATGAGTTGGAGCTGGCCAAAATGAGTGGGCAATTAGAAATTAGGAAATTTGCGCTGGAAGAAAAGAGAATGCAGCTTGAGCATGAGAAAAGTTTGAGGGAGTTGGATTTGAAAGCTAGGAGCTTAGAGATTACTCCCTCTGGTGGCAGCGCACCGTCAATGCCTGTTGAGGCTAGGGTGTATATTCCTAAGGATGTGGTCAAGGAGTTTTTTAAGAATGATGATATTGGGCAATGGTTCAAGGCCTATGAGGTAGCCATGACTTCCCACCGGGTCCCTGAGAAGGATTGGGGAGCGGGATTGTGGGGTCGGTTCCTTAGTGAGGGGCAGGATACTTTGTTGGACTTGCCCTTTGAAGTCTATAATTCCTACAGCCACATGAAGAATGCATTGATGACCAGGTATGGGTTGACTCCTGAACTCTATAGGCAGAGGTTCAGGAACTGTAAGAAGATTGAAGGCAGTACCTGGGTTGAGTATGTGACCTTTTTTTGCAGAGCCTTGGATGGTTGGGTAAAGGGTAGCAAAGCAAATGATTTTCAGGCGCTCTTTGATTTGATTGCATGGGAGCACTTGTCCAGTAATTGTTTTCCTGAGCTATGCCAGCACCTGATTGACAGTAGGCTGACTAACCCTAGGCAGCTTGCTGAGGAGGCGGACCGTTGGGTGAGCACCCGGGTCCACAAGGGTCACGTGGGAGACTCCACCAAGGGTGGGCAGGGTCCCCAGCAGAGGAGTGGGGGGGACAAGGGTAAACAGGGAGTTCCAGAGAGGGCCCCAAAGTAAACCCCAAGGGAACCAAGGGAAAGGTTCCCAGCCTCCCCCTGAGAATAAGCACGGGGCCCCGACAGGTCCACCTGTTCATAGGGGACCCCTGGTGTGCTACAAGTGTGGCACCCTAGGCCACAGGGCCAATGATCCCCATTGCTCTTTGTTTGGAAAGCCAGCACCCCCTGGTGCAGTCCCCCGTCAGTTGGCTAGTGTAGCCCTGGGGGAGGAGATGGGTGCCCAAGGTGGGCAGGATCCCGTAGTATTGTCCCTTGTCTCATTAGGAGACTCTGAGATGGTCCCTAGGACCCAACTGCCTGAGAACACTAAGAAGTACAGGCAGTGGGTGACCATCAATGGCCATAGGGTGGAGGCTCTGAGAGACACAGGAGCCAGTGTGACAGCTGTCAAGTGTCACCTGGTGTCTAAAGAGCAGGTGGTCCCGGATGCATTCTATCCAGTTGTTGCCGCTGACAACACAGAGAGCCACTGCAAGGTGGCTCAGGTTCCCTTTGAGTGGGGGGGTCTCAGGTACTCTTCAAGTAGCTGTGAGGCCTGTTGACTGTTTGTTAGGGAACGATTTGGAGAGCTCCCCTTGGGCTAAGGTGGAGCGGAGTGCTCATTTGGAGATGTTGGGCTTGCCTGATTGGGCGTGTGTGACCACCTGGTCCATGGCAGCCAGAGGTGTTCAAGAGGACCTGGAGCCTGAGAGGGAGGCCCAGGTGCCTGCCGGAGAGAGAAGAGGCAGGGGGCACGGGAAACCGGCCCATGAAGTTCCCACGGTCCAGGAGGAGGCAGACCCTGAGGGGGATGCCCTGGAGCCTACAGGGGAACAGGTAGCTGAACTGGGGGACCTGCCTGAGCTGACCCATTGGCAGCAAGATGGAGGACCTTCCAGGGAGGAGTTCTGTGAGGAGCAGAACAAGTGCCTTTCTCTCGTGGGTCTGAGGCAACAGGCCACAGACCAGGCAGCAGGTGATCAGTCTGGATCACATTGGATCTACTGGGAGAATGGTCTCCTGTATAGCGAGCCTAAGGTTGGTTGCTGAGCCTGGGTCAGCCCGTGTGCTGGTGGTACCCCAGCGCTTCAGAGCCTTCCTACTGAGTTTGGCTCATGATGTGCCTTTAGCAGGACATCTGGGGCAGGACAAGACCTTTGAAAGGCTTGTCACCCATTTCTTTTGGCCCCAGATGCGCAGGAGTGCCGCCGCTCACTGCAGGACCTGTCAGACTTGCCAGGCAAGTGGAAAGAGTGGGAGGAAGCACAAGGCTCCTCTCCAGCCATTCCCTGTGGTCAGCACCCCCTTTGAGAGGGTGGGTATTGACATTGTGGGGCCACTGGACCCCAAGACAGCCATGGGCAACAGGTTCATCCTGGTCTTGGTGGACCATGCCACCCGGTACCCTGAAGCCATCCCTCTGAGGACAGTGACGGCCCCGTGGTGGGACGGGCACTGATGGGAATTTTCTCCCGTGTGGGGTTCCCTCAAGAGGTGGTGTCTGACAGAGGTACTAACTTTATATCCAAGTATATGAAGTCCCTGTGGCAGGAGTGCGGTGTAACGTACAAGTTCACCACTCCTTACCACCCCCAAGGAAATGGGTTTGTTGAGAGATTCAACCGGACCCTGAAGGGCATGATTATGGGTCTGGAAGAACCCATGAGGCGTAAGTGGGACGTCCTCTTGCATTGCCTTCTTTTTGCATACCGTGAGGTGCCACAGAAGTCTCTAGGGTTCAGCCCCTTTGAGCTTCTGTATGGTCACCCAGTGAGAGGACCTCTGAGTTTGGTCAAGGAAGGGTGGGAGCAATCTCCCAGGAAACCTCCCCAGGATGTATATAGCTACATGCTGGCCTTCAGGAACCAAACTAGGCGTTTCAGGCAACTTGTTGAGGCAAATCTGGAAGCCAGCCAGGAGGAAATGAAGCGGTGGTACGACCAGAATGCCACTCTGGTTGAGCTTCAACCTGGTCAGAAAGTGTGGGTCATGGCCCCAGTGGAGCCCTGTGTGCTCCAGGATAAGTGGACCGGACCCTTTGAGGTGGTGGAGCGCCAGAGTCCTGTTACCTACTTGGTGGACATGCGGTCTCCCAGGAACCCCTTGCGGGTCCTGCACGTCAACCGCCTGAAGCCCCACTTGGAGAGGTCCCAAGTGGGCATGCTCTTAGCTACAGATGCTGGGACGGAGGAGGAGACCGAGCCTCTTCCTGACCTCCTGTCAGCCCAAGAGCAAGATAGATCAGTGGAGGGTGTGAACCTCTCTACCTCCCTGACATCTGAGCAGCAAGGTGACTGTTGCCAACTGTTGGGGCAGTTTTCTGACCTGTTCTCCCTGGTTCCTAGTGTCACTGACTGGTGCGTCCATGATGTGGACACTGGGGACAGTCTTCCTGTCAAGCACAAGGCTTACAGGGTGACTGACAGGGTGAGAGCGTGCAACTAGGGAGGAGGTCTCGAAGATGTTTGCATTGGGGGTAATTGAGTCCTCTCACAGCCCTTGGGCCAGCCCAGTGGTCTTGGTCCCAAAGGCTGCTGCGCCTGGTGCCACACCCGAACTCCGGTTCTGTGTGGACTACCGAGGACTCAATTCCGTCACCAGGACTGACGCACACTCCATCCCCAGAGCTGATGAGCTCATAGATCGGTTAGGGGCTGCCCGGTACCTCAGTACGTTTGACTTAACGTCTGGGTACTGGCAGATCTCCTTGACTGATGGGGCAAAGGAGAGGTCAGCATTCTCCACACCAGATGGGCACTACCAATTCCGGGTGATGCCCTTTGGGATGAAGAATGCCCCTGCCACCTTTCAGAGGTTGGTCAACCAGGTGTTGGTTGGACTGGAAGAGTTCAGTGCCGCCTACCTGGATGACATCGCAGTGTTCAGCGCCAGTTGGGAAGAACATCTGCGCCACCTCTGGGAAGTGTTGAGGGCTCTGCGGAGGGCAGGCCTCACGATCAAGGTGAGTAAGTGCCAGATCGGGCAGGGTTCCGTGGTGTACTTGGGACACCAGGTTGGGAGCGGCCAGGTGGCGCCCCTACAGCCCAAGATAGATACCATTCTGGCTTGGGAGCCCCCAAGACCCAGACAGCGGTGAGAGCCTTCCTAGAACTCACCTGGTGATTACAGGAGATTTGTCAAGGGGTATGGCAGCATTGTTGCACCCTTGACAGAGCTGACTTCCAGGAAGCAGCCCAAGAGAGTGATTTGGACTGACACCTGTCAACAAGCTTTTGACACCTTGAAGACAGCCATGTGCACGGCGCCCGTGCTCCTGGCCCCCAACTTCTCCAAAGAGTTTATCGTTCAGACAGACGCTTCAGAGCATGGTGTGGGGGCTGTTTTGTCACAGATGAATGAGGAGGGCCTAGACCAACATGTTGCCTTCCTTAGCAGGAGGTTACTTCCACGGGAACAGAGGTGGAGTGCTATTGAGCATGAGGCATTTGCTGTGGTCTGGGCACTGAAGAAGCTGAGACCATACCTGTTTGGGACTCACTTCCGGGTTCAGACAGACCACAGGCCCCTCAGATGATTGATGCAGATGAGGGGTGAGAATCCAAAGCTGTTGAGGTGGTCCATTTCCCTCCAGGGGATGGACTTCACTGTGGAACACCGCCCTGGTACAGAACACGCCAATGCTGATGGTCTGTCCAGATTTTTCCGCCTTAGTGAAGAGAACTCCCTAGAGGTAGGGTAGTTCTCCCCACATTTCAGCTGGAGGGGACACGTGTTAGACCTGGCATCCTTGGCGTGGGTCTCCCTTCCATTTTTTGATGATGCCTCCAATGTTATTGATCTGTTTTTGCTGGTTTAGATGCTTTGGGCACTGTGCCACTGCTATTCAGTGCCACAGTGCAAGTGCTCCCTATGATAAATTGTGTTATGTATTAGTAACTCCATGATTGGATGATTGGTTTACTTGTCAGTCCCTAGTACAGTGCACTGAGTGTGGCCAGGGCTTGTAAATCCAATGCTGCTGGTGGGCTTGCAGCACTGGTTGTGCCACCCACAGAAGCAGCTTGTAAAATGTGTCTCAGGCTTGCCATTGCAGAGCCTGTGTGCAGCCCAGGGCTGCCATGTCGACTTGGTGAGTACACCCACTTACCAGTCCCTAAACCTTCCCTTTTCTTCATATCAGACACCCCTATGGTAGGCCCTAGGGCAGGGTGCATTGTAAGTATAAGGTAGGAAATGCCCTGGTGTGGGTGGCTTGTCCTAATAGTGAATTACAGCCATTTTCGTTTTTCACTATTGCAAGGCTACCTGTTCCCCATAGGCCAGAATGGGCAGTTTGATTATTACACCTTATAATCCTAACTGACCCAGAGAACATGGTAGAGAAACGAATTTAGTATGCCTGAACTCAGGATGATAAAATACATATTTTAGTGAAGTTGGTTTTAACATTCTGTGTTTGAAAATACCACTTTTAGAAAGTAGGTATTTTCTTGCCTAACCTTCCAAGCCTGCCTCTGCTAGGTTGTGTATTCCTTGTCTGGGTTTGTGAGTGACAGGGGCTGGGGGACTCCAGGAGACAGGGTGAGTCAGCACAGGGCTGAATAGAGAGATCTGCATCCAGAGTGGAGGGAGGAGTTGCACCTGGGTCTGAATAGGGCTGTGCCTGCCTTCCACAATGCTGGCTCCACCTCCTGCCGGGCGGCTGAGTACTCTGCCCCACATTCTGAAAGGAAAGAAGGAGTCCTGTAAACAAAGTGCTCCAGGACTGACCAGAACTGGTTTTGGACTAGGCAAAGGCCTCTCTGCCTTCAGAGAACAAAGAGAAAAGGTGTATAAAAAGGGGACCCAGACCCCTAGGAAATTAGATCACTTTTGGGAAACAAGAAGAAACCTTTGCTGAGGAGCGGAACCAAGAAGAAACTGAGGAGAAGACTATCCCTAAGCTAGAGGGATCTGCCTGCAGTGGTTGCCTGACTGCCAAAGAAAGGAGAAGGGAACATTGTGTGTACTTTCATCAACTTGTGAAGGATCTCCAAGGGCTTGATTTCGGAGCTTGCCTCCTGTTGAAGTCTCAGGGACAACAGACTTCACCCACCAGCTCCCCCTGTATTCCCTTGCTGGGAATTTGGACCTTCTGACACACTTGCGTGTCTCTGGGAGCTGGAAGCGCGATTCAAGACGAAGAAGCGTGTCGCCGCAGCCGCTGATTCTCGCATCACCGGAGAAGAGTGTCGACGTCGCATCAGACGCCAGCGCATCCCCGAAGAAGCGTGCCGCTGACATCCTCGCATCCTTCGAAGCGCCTCGCAGCACCGGAGAAAAGTGTCGCCGTCGCATCAGACGCCGTCGCATCCCCAGGGCAGAGCATCGACATCGCATCAGACGCCGACGCATCGCAACACAATGCGTGCCCCGCATCCCAGGAGAAGATCGTCGACCTCGCATCAGACGCTGTCGCATCGCCAGGGAAGCGTGTCGCAGGGCCTGTCGCGGCTCCAAAGACTCATCGAAATCACAGCACGGCCATCGGGCGTGCACGCATCACCCCTTCGTTGTCGCAACCTCAAGAAGACGCCACTTTGTTTCTTTGCACCAGTTCTTCAACGCATCACCGTCCTTGCGTGTAAGGGACTACTGCATCACCTTCCCTGCAACACTTTCGTTGCCTTGCGTTACGCATCTCAGGTACATTGAACTCAAAGTGTCGCATTTCAATATTTTAGAGACTCAAGCTAATTCTACCATCTTTAAAGTACAGTATTGTGGATTATTTTTGTCGTTTATGGTCTTGTGGTAAATCCATATAAAAGATACTTATTTTTATAATACAACCTGTGTGGTGTCCATTTGTAGTGTTGTCACTGGATTACTGTATGTGTTCACAAATGTTTTACACACTGCCTCTGAACTAAGCCTGTCTGCTCGTGCCAAGCTACCAAGGGGGTGAGCAGGGGTTATTTCAGGAGTGTACCCCCTTACCCTGACTAGAAGCAAGGGTCCCTATTTGGACAAAGGTACCTACCTCTGCCAACTAGAGACCCCCAGTTCGAACACAGGGGCACTGGAATTATGTGATACTGTGACTGCTGCATTTTCCGCATAATTGTGGATGTATTGCATTTGCCACATAATCCTTCATCTTCTGCATAATCTGCAGATTTTAACGAAAACAACTCATTCTAGCTCAAACAGAACAAAAGTTAATAAAAAGGTTGTAACTTGTTGCTGCATAATGGAAGACCCTTTGCAAATTTGACTGGTCACCTTTCAGTTGCTTATAGCTGTATTTGGATGTTAGACTGGTACTAACGATGTGATACTTTTGCCTGGCAGTGTGAACACGTGCACAAATTGAAAAATAATTAAGTAATACTATAACAAAATATGCTACATTATGCCGCATAATTAGTTTTTTTCTTGCTGCATAATTTGGTGAATGCTTCTACACAATTTGGTCCTCCCCTTCCACATAACTCCAGCGGCCCTGCATATATGGTAAATAGAGAAATATAACCTCAAATGAGCAATCAGGTCCTGGACTCCATAAAAGTAGCAATGATTTAAAAAAAACACTCACACCTCCTAACTTTTGTAATCACCTCAATCAGATGAGGTAGATGTAAGAAAAATACTTAAAAATGGAGAGGAAGGGCATATTATAGAGTGACAAGAATGTTCTCATTGTCATCCTCCTGTTCTGTACAGTTGTTACCAGTCTTTCAAATAAAGCTTGCAAAATTATTGTATTGCCAGTAGATGCAACAAATTCATTTGGTTCTGAAAAATGTCCAAATTCCATTAGGATGCACCGGACCTAGGAATCTGTTTCTAAAAAGGCACTTAAGAATTATGCTGAATGTGTTACTGTTAGAAATGGGATTTCTGGTTGGCTAGGGCTTGCGCCAAAGCCAGGCAGAAACCACCACTCTAGTCAGGGCAAGGGAGTTACACGCTGAAGATAACCCCTGCTCACCCCCTTGGTAGCTTGGCACGAGCAGTCAGGCTTATCCCAGTGGCAATGTGTAAAGCGTTTGCGCAACACACACACACAGCAGCAACCCACTAGGCACACCACAAAAGGAACTCCACACAAGGTTATATAAAAAATAGCCTTTGTATTATCATAACCACATTAGAAACATAATCACACATTTACACTGTGCCAACTGGCACTAGGCATATTTACAGCGGATTATATACACATGACAGGGCCAATTGGGCCACTGTCAGAACCATCACAAAGTGAAAATGGTAAATGTAGAGCACAACCAGTAATTACTGGCAAACACTGTACTCAGCATTATATCCTGCAACATAAATCATATTATGCACTGAGCATCACATTAGGCGTAACCAGCATACACGCAGTATGCAATAACCTCCTAAGCATAAACACATTACGCATTAGGCCTCACCAGCATACACGCAGTATGCAATAACCTCATAAGCATAAACACATTACGCATTAGGCCTCGCCAGCATACACGCAGTATGCAATAACCTCATAAGCATAAACACATTACGCATTAGGCCTCACCAGCATACACGCAGTATGCCATAACCTCATAAGCATAAACATCATTAGAGGCATAAATCAGGGTGCATAAATCACATCACATAAATCACATTATGCAATCATAGTCACAAGGGGCATAAAACACATTGTGTAGTTTTGTAGAGCCTGGCGCTCTACCAATCTCACCTATAATGACCCCAGGCCATCTGGCCTTCTCAGAGGGCTCAAATGCCCCATGTCCATAATGTCAGGGCTGCCACTGCAGTAGAAACCAAAAGCGCGCAATTGCGCTGGGGCAGAGGAGTGTATCTCACTCCTATCTCATTCAAAATGCCCCCAAAGAAATAATAGCCTAAACCTGCAGCTGCCTCTAATTGCCGTGCAGCTGTGAAGGAAATTAGGCACTGGCACCGACTGTGCCCTGAGAGTGGGTCCCCACTGGGACTCTCTCAACAAATGGGGCCAACGTTGCAGCTGCCCGCGCTGGTGCGGTGCAGCTGGGAGCAAGAAATAAGCCCTGGCACCACTGTGCCGCCTGAGCCCCTCTCTGGGACTCTTTAACCAAATGCTGCCACACGTTGCAGCTGCCCACGCTGGTGCAGCACATCTGTGGATAAGGTAAAGGGGCCCTGGCACGACTGTGCCCTCGGGGCCCCCACTGGGGCTCTTTCAATCAAACTGCCCTCAAGCCCCACTCCGGGACTTTGTAAAATAAATGCAGCCTCCCGATCGTAGGAGCGGCCGGCTCTCTGGCGGGACCGCTCAGAACTAAGGACTGCCACTGTACCGAGTCGAGCCCCACTCACCGGGCTCCTGGGCAGGACTCCTCCCGTCTCCTCTCTTCGCTGGTCACTCTGCGGTCCCCAGGCACCGACAATGTGCCTCGGTGGGTCCCGCCGACCTGGGAGCCTCTCTCCTCATTTCTCCTGACACCGCGGGGCTCTCCCTCGCACATGGGCGCCCGCTTCACCATCGGCACCGCTTGGCCGCACTTCCTGTTCTCTCAGGTTCCTGAAGCTCCGCCCCACGTCAGGCAGCTTCGCCTGATTCCGGGTCGCCGCACAATTGCGGCGGCCCGCGGCTCCTTTCTTCTGGCGGTACAATGCGGGGTGGGCTCCTGCTAAAGCAAACACTGCGGGGTGGGCACCCGCCGCAAATAGAATCCAGAAGCGGGGTGGGCACCCGCTATAACATAAAGATAATTGCGCATAAAAGCGGGGTGGGCTCCCGCCTCATCTGCACGCGGGGGAATCCCTATGCCGGGGATTCCCTCCTCCACGGGCAGCTCAGTGCTGCAAAACCCACGCATTCCTTTTCTGGGGAAAATTAAGATATAGCGCTCACGAGGCGCTAGGAGCCACAGCTCCAACAGCCAAAGTCCTGAGGGATCAAGGCTGGGCCCAGGCAGGCAAGCCCGCATGGCGGTTCCTCCTGGGTCCCAGCAGCTTCACGCCCCAGCAAGGTTCAGGAACAGCACACAAGCACAGAAAAACCTCATGGGGTCACAGCCCCTATATTAATATTAGGCATTCCTTTGTCTGCAGTACAGGGCATGGGGGAACCAGATGCAACTGGTTCAGGGGGGAATTGGAGCACTTTGTTTTCCACGCTCCTCTTCCCCTTTGTCAGGTGGGGGCTCAGTGATCAGACACACCACAGGGGGCGGAGCCAGCATTGTACAGGGCAGGCACAATCCTATTCAGGGACAGGGGACTACTCCTCCCACCACTCCAAATGTAGATGTCCTATTCAGCCTAGCGCTGACTCACCCTGCCCCTCCTGGAGTCACACACACCTCCCAGCCCCTGTCACTCAAAAGCCAGACATGCAATTCACATCAGGCAGGCAGACACATAGCACACAGAAATGCCAACTTCTAAAATTGGCATTTCTCAAATAGTCATAATAAATCTGCGCACACCATTGTGCAGCATTTATTATTACAATTCCACACATACTAAACTCGACCACGCTGCTCCTCTCATCCCAGGAATTACCACTGACACACTTATCAGGGAATCCCCAATGCATTCCTATGGGAGGGCAGGCCAATCTTACCAAATGTAACACAGAGAGCGCACGCACTTTACACTGGACAGCAGTGCTAAAGTGCCCAGAGGCCTAAAACCACCAACACCATGTCAGAGAAAAGGCTAGGAGAAAGGCAAAAAGTTTAGGGATGACCCTGTAAAAAGGGCTAAGTCCAACACAACCCCCTTCCAGCCAAAACGCAGGGTAGACCAATCACTACCTTGATGGGCTCCCCTGCTTTGGGCGATAGAACACGGACGCGGGTCCGGTTCTACGCCACTCTGAACCCATGTGGTTCCCTCTGGAAAAAAAAACCTCTCAGGCCCAACTAGGCTACCTCACTTGTACTCCCTAGTTGTCCACGGCCAGGACCAGGCCCTAGGCCACCCAGATGTCACTGGTCCTTGCCAATCCACCGAGTGGGGGGCAGTAACCCCTGGCACATAATAGCCATTCTCCACTCCTCCTCTCAGTGTAGTTCCAGACTGCCACTGATCCTCCAACCTAGGGTCCGCACCCTCAGGTTGACCAGAGGTCACGGGCAAAGTGTCTCCTCACCCTACCTCTCCTTCTGGGGTTCCGCACTCTCCCAGGAGAAGCACCCCCAGAACACAACTCTCCCACCAGCTCAGGTCCTCTCTCCATCAACTGGTCTACCAACCTGGGATCTAAACTCTCCGGCTGCACCGGGGTCAGAGGTGAGGACTCCCTCCCTCTGCACCCCCTTCCAGAATACTGCACCCTCCCATCAGGAGTGGTACCCCTAGAAGACTACCCGGTCAGGACACTGATTACAGTTGCCCTTCCCTCCAGGTCAGGCATACCCTGAACCTGGCCTCCCAACCCAGGGACGGAACCCTTTGGCTGAGCACCTGCCTGGCGCACCAGGACTTCCTTGGGAGCACGCATGCCCCCCCTGAGGGTGACACATGACTCATGTGTCATGTGACAGTCTGCCTGGCGCAGATCTCCTGACCCCTGTCCCTCTGACAGTGCGTGAAGATCCCCCAGGACAGAAGTGGTGTCATTTCTGGCTGGCCCCTGACCCACTGGTTCTTCCACTGGGGCCTCTTTCCCCCTCTCACCCCTCAATCTGGACTTCCGCACCCTCCACTTAGGAGTGGCACTGCCAGACACCAGAACCACTGGAGCTCCATTTACAGATGCTCCAGGTTCTCTAGACACTGGGAGATCCCCCCTTAAAATGGCCTACCAGTACAGCCTAGCCCCCAACCTGGTGTTCCCTTAAGGAACCCTCCAGTCCCTGAGACTGGATTTCGGGCACCTTGGGACACGCAGCCCCACACTCACTCCTTCTCCGCAGAGACAGGACGTGAGCCCCTACACCCCTCCCACTACACTGGGACCTAGCTGGGCTACTCTGAACCTCTTCCACCACGCAGGTCCGGAAGATACCGGAGCCACTCCTTTTAAGATCACTCCCAAATGCCTCTTCAGATCCTCTAACAGGCAGCCAGAGGTCTGCCTCCCATGCAAGTTCCCTGGAATTAGAGAACTCGCACCCAATCGTCCAGTGCAACACAACACTCATCCACACTCCCCCCAAGACTGTTGAGAGAGTATCTTACTGCCCCTGAATCTCAACCTGTACCCCTCTAACTGGGAACTAGGTACCATCTTCCGGGCTCTGGGAATGGGACTTCCTGCACTGGACTCCACATTGCTGCCACCACTGGATCCCACCCTTACTTGGGAATCCAGAAAACTCAAACTGCAATTTACGGGATAATCTACCCTCCTGAGCTAGTTTCTCCTTGCCAATTAAGTCACCACTGCAGGCCATCCCCAACAACACACAGCATATGGGTAGTATCCTCCTTCAGATTCTCTGGTTTCTGTCCTTGGCAGGACCCCCAACTCATAGTGGAACAAGAAAACACATTTCAAAGAAATGATACTTAAAACAAAATCAGAAACAATAATCCCCAAACCTGCAATTATCTAAATGCAGAGTTTGTAGTGCAACCAGTTGTCGCTATGGTACTGCGCAAACGCAAGTCCTATCCTCACCGCTGACCACCAATGTTAGAAATGGGATTTCTGGTTGGCTAGGGCTTGTGCCACAGCCAGGCAGAAACCACCACTCTAATCAGGGCAAGGGAGTTACATGCTGAAGATAATCCCTGCTCACCCCCGTGGTAGCTTGGCACGAGCAGTCAGGCTTATCCCAGAGGCAATGTGTAAAGCGTTTGCACAACACACACACACAGCAGCAACCCACTAGGCACACCACAAAAGGAACTCCACACAAGGTTATATAAAAAATAGCCTTTGTATTATCATAACCACATTAGAAACATAATCACACATTTACACTGTGCCAACTGGCACTAGGCAAAATTTACAGGGGATTATATACACATGACAGGGCCACTTGTCAAAGCTCCTCTTCCCCTTTGACAAGTGGGGGCTCAGTGATCAGACACACCACAGGGGGCGGAGCCAGCATTGTACAGGGCAGGCACAATCCTATTCAGGGACAGGGGACTACTCCTCCCACCACTCCAAATGTAGATGTCCTATTCAGCCTAGCGCTGACTCACCCTGCCCCTCCTGGAGCCACACACACCTCCCAGCCCCTGTCATTCAAAAGCCAGACATGCAATTCACATCAGGCAGGCAGACACATAGCACACAGAAATGCCAACTTCTAAAAGTGGCATTTCTCAAATAGTCATAATAAATCTGCACACACCATTGCAGCATTTATTATTACAATACCACACATACTAAACTCGACCACGCTGCTCCTCTCATCCCAGGAATTACCACTGACACACTTATCAGGGAATCCCCAATGCATTCCTATGGGAGGGCAGGCCAATCTTACTAAATGTAACACAGAGAGCGCATGCACTTTACACTGGACAGCAGTGCTAAAGTGCCCAGAGGCCTAAAACCACCAACACCATGTCAGAGAAAAGGCTAGGAGAAAGGCAAAAAGTTTAGGGATGACCCTGTAAAAGGGCCAAGTCCAACAGTTATCAATTGTGTGTGACACAAATTAGGGGACCTTCATAAATGTTGAACAGTCTTCTTGATGTTAAAGCTCATCCTAGTGGTTCTGCTATTTTCATTGCGTCCAGAATCTTGTTGCATTCAATTATTTTTGACCTAAGATTTTGGCCACCTTTTTTCTTATACAATTGTAACTGCGAAGTGCATCCTCTCACACAAGATTGTTTGCTCAATATACTGTGTTATAATTTAATTGAAAAATATTACTTCATCATGTATCCTGACGGATGATAGAAATACAGACATACCAACAACAGGTAGAGGAGAGTATTACACGCTTGCTAATTCTGATATGTGAAAAGGTGTAACGGGCAATCCCTGTGTGATACTACCTACGTTTAGTGCAAGATGACCATACAAATCTTCCTGTAAAGGATTTTTTTGAGCTGCCTGAAAGAGTCGTTGATTGCAAAAAGTAAACTAGGGGGTACCAAATGTGAATTCTGGTAATGGGATGAACAGTGTCCAATGCCTTAGCTGATTAGAGCCAACTATGCAAAGTTTAGGGGAGATCATGGATTTTACGGACAATAAGAGGACCTTTGATTGCATGGACAAGGCTCTCCCATGGGAGATGCTTGCTAAAATGTGGGTACATCTGATGTTTGGGGGAGTCAGCCAGGCCATATACAAATTGAAGTTTTCTCAGGGGGAGAAAGCCATTTAACGAAGTTGCTTGCTTTATTACAAGGGGCAGACAGTGCTGTTTTGCTCCCTTCTTTTTTAAATTTGATCAACAATGGATTGGCACTGCACATGTCGAAGGTGGGATCAGATGTTCCTCAAATGGGTGGCATGACACTACCAATCTCTATGAAGGTGGCACTTGATAAATATTTTGCACATAAGAAATTAGTTATTATTACCTCGAAATCCAAAATCATGTGCCTATCTAGGGGATCCATGAGGGGACCTCTTTCAAACAAGAGAGATCTCCCTTTAAACCAGTTCTTCAATATGAATATTTGAGAATGAATTTTACCAAGTCATCTTCCATTAGCATTCTAGAAGGTGTGCTATATAGAATTTGCCACTGTTAAGGTAACAGCAGCATGAGTTTGCTTGTATCCTGTATAAATGGACGCGAGTAATCAGGTATTTCTCTACTATATTAGTGAAATCAGAGGACAGCATCTATCTAATGGCGAGTAGGGTTAGACTATGGTTTAATCTATGTGCAGGAATTTTCAAGGTCAAGCTTATTGAGGACTACCAGGTGGAAGATCGTGAAAAGTTTTCTCTCCAAGATATGCTGAAAGTTCTTTTGATGACTTTGATCTCCTTTGTATTGTGGATACTTTGGGGCACATGCATCAAGGTAGGCTTTTGCGATTCCTTAATTGCGATTATTAAGGAATCGCAATTAAGGAATCGCAAAAGCCTATGCATGTAGGAATCGCTATAAAAATAGCGATTCCTAAACATTCCTTAATTGCGACTCGCTAATTGCGAGTCGCAATTAGAATACCTCCCATTAATTCCTATGGGCCTAGAGGCCCATAGGAATGAATTGGAATACATTCTCAATTAGCGATTCGCAATTAGAGAATCGCAAATTGAGAATGCAATTTCAAGGGTGCCAGGGTGTCAAAATGACACCCTGTTGCACCCTGAAGTTGTGATGTGCACCCATGTTGCGCACACACATGCCCCAAGGGCATGTGTGTGTGTAACCTAAAACTTAAAAAAATGCATTTTAGAGCATTTTTCGAAGGTATTACAAATTACAGACAAGTTTGATTTGTCTGTAATTTGCGGTCTAAATAGCGAAATCGCTATTTGAAAGTGCTTCTAGCATTGCATTTAAGGAATCGCAAATTGCGATTCCTTAATACTGTCACAATTAGGAATGTCGCAATTAATTGCGAATTCTTAAGTGCGCATAGAAGCTACTTTCATGCATCTCCAAAGGCCAATTTGCGATCGCAAACGGCCGATTTTTGCGATTCGCACCGTTTGCGATCGCAAAAACCTTTGATGCATGTGCCCCCTTGAATGCTGTCACAGAGGAGCTTTGAAAGACGATAGAAATCTGCCACCAAGCAGTATGGAGAGAACTGAATCACTAAAGCTAACAAAAGCTCCCACGAAACAGTGCACTTTAAGAACTGCCAAATTGGACATATGATGCAACAGGCTCTCAAGTGTTAGATATGTGTGTGTGTGTGTGGTGATGGAGCCATTAAGATGGCCTTTCATTATTCCTGTTCTATAATTTATCTGATCTATTAGGTTGCAGAGGCCCACAAACTCAGGTTGATGGGCTTTTCGCAGATACAAATTCCAAAAAATGTTCAAATCTGAATGGATGAGGGAGCATTTTCTTCAGTCATCCATTTTGGGCCCTTGAAGTCAGGTAGATGAACCCAAAGCACTCATATTAGCTGACTGCAACTTGAGATAAATGTTGAAGCCACCATTACCGGACTCGGGATCTCAGTCTCCAAATCTTAAAAAAAAACATTTTTAAGAGTCATAAATGGTCGCAGTGGCCTCTCGGATCAGGTGAGGTGGGCCAAAAGGGGCCCTCCCTTCTGTCAAACGCCATTCAGATGATGCCCAAGCTTTTCAGCTATCCCTGAAGGTGCACACAAAGGGTATTGGTAATGTGTGATAGTTATCGTCAGCAGGTTGGGCTCTTGGCCTGGCCTGTGACCAACACAAGAATCTCAAATGACATCATGGATGGTATCACTGATGACATCATCATCTAAATCCAATACTCTGCTCGTTTCCTGCTAAGAAAATTATTTATTTATAGATTAAATTGTACTAAGGGTCTAATCTAAAATACTGATATAACCAATGATACACTCATTGCAAAAGTATTAAATAATATAATGTTTGCAATGAATACACTACATATTAATGCTGTAACCACTACTACTAATTAACTCTACTCAGCCCACTGCAATCATATAAAAACACAGACAGCAAATATTGAGATGACTACAAGCATCATAATCACTATAAAAGAAACAACATAGACTTCCACTATTTCCTTAACACACATGCAGTATTTCAACAGGAAACATCTTCTATAGCACACAAAGCAACTGCAGTATAAAGAAAAATACTAAATATCAAACTGCAAGTCACCTTTCTTGATTTAGAAACGCTGCCATGTAATATAAACATCCTACAACCACACATTCACTGATACAAATATAAAGATAACGTCTGACTAGAACAAGCATGAACAAATATACTGTTATGGAAGCTAAAACAACATAATATACAGTATTATAGACATCACCAGACGAACAAAATGTCTTAAACCCACACGCACACCTCAGTATGCAATCACAAACGGTGCAACATATACCTGTACAACTAATATGCATATGCACACCAGCATTCAAGAACAAAAGCACTACCATTAAATTGCAAACCATCTTACATAACCAAACATCTATTTATTACATTCTTAAAATACTATTACAAAAATGGTAGGTCCAAAACAACGTATTATGAAAAAACTTTCTTACAATGTTATACATATTCTAATATCAAAAGTCATCGTTTAAATCATTTTTTTAAATAAAAAGTAATGGCAAAAACAGTATCCTGAATGATATCCACAGGGATGTAATCAGTGATGTTCTACATTATGCTTAATGAGATGTCAACAATGATGTGCTCTCATCAATGATGTCTATGTCCTGCACACATAAATGCTTTTCTGAACCGGCCTCTAAAATACTTGGTTTATAGCTGTTCTTGCACTGTTTATTCTTCATTCAGTATGTAGTTACGTGCTTTTTGTTACACCTTGCATCTCAATAACTGCAATCTTTGCATTTGCAGTGTTATTAACAAATGCGAAGCTTTCACAGTGATCGTGTTTTCTGCTTGCACTGCTTCCTATGCTTCTAATATGTTATCTTGCAGGTTAGGTTTCTTCACGCAGAGATTATCTCATCTGCCATGCTGGATGCTGGCATCTTGATGACTGCCCTCTGCTTAGTAGATTCATTTCCTCATTTGGCCACCTTCACCACTTTCTTTAGTTCTAGACCTGCCAACTTCATCAGAGCTCAGGGACATGCTTGGAAGATGGGGATTAGAGATTGACATAGTTTAATCATACTGTTTCCAAATTGTATTATGAACAACCAGTTGCATTTGTTTTTATTCTCAAAGCTACGAAATGTTGTTACTTCCAGAGTCTTCTCATGCAATGTTTTTTTGATTCTTAAAAAATATTTTCATTTTGCTTGCTTTCCCAATTTATTGATTCAATATTTTGCACATAATGGACGTTTGAAAGTCAAAACCAGCACCTGTAAACAATGCCAGCAATTACAGTTGTATTTATGTCGTGCAGTGCACGGTGAGACACATGTTTGTTTGTGATACGTATTGAATGCAACCTACAGAAGTCCGCTGCCTGTCCCTGTAGGGCAGCAAGGCTGTCCAGTTTCATCCTGATCTCAAACTGAATGCTTCTGAGCAGTGTGATTGTTGAATGTGTCCTTGAATAAACTTTGGTAGTGTGTTAGACAATCTAATTTCTGATATTTATTTTTTGGGATGATATTTTTTTTAGATACTTTACAACAATTCGTTTGAGTATAGTACTTTACTTGCTTCATGTTTGCAGTTTTAAAAGAGCTTCTCAACAGTGTAATAACTCTGCATTAAAATGTATCAAGAAATGCACAGAGGATATGTGACGTGGAAAGTGGAAATAAGTGGTGTCAGCTGCTTAGCACCTTCTGCATTAGCACCTAGAAACAACAACAGTATTACACCAGTGGGTAATACATAGGAAGATTTGCTGCCTCGATCTAATTATATTATAGAATCATAGATGGCAGGTTCTGCAAATCTCATATTTGTTTGTAAGCAAGGTAGTAACTGCCGAATTTTCCAGTCATTTGCCAGATGCATGTATGTAAAAGTATCATTTGAATATGGTCCTCATGATCACTGGTATGCCATCATCTTACAGACCTCAATAGAACATCTCTTTTCCACCGGTAGTGCTTTGCAGGCCCAAAGAGATAATATAATATCAAATACCTCAGGCTCAATTCCTCTCCCATGGTAGGAACAGATTTAATTTGGAGGAAATTAGCACCACGTGAGGAACTCTATAAGAAAAAAAGTATGGAAAGGTAGAATTGCCATATGCGAAAGGAGGTCACACACCTTTTGCTGTGATATCATGGGAGGAAATGTACTATAGTTTTTCACTGGGTTTGAAGCAGAAAAGTGATGCAAACCTTGTGCAAAGTGTTGCAGTGGAATTTGCTTTGCCATTTAAATCATGATTTGCTCTATAATGTCGCTTAGAGTAATGCAAAGTAGCACTATGAGCTACTTGCGTTAAGGGGGTGTTCGATGAGTGATTCTTGGGTGTTCCCATGCAACCATCCATGGGTTTTGACAGATATCCCTATCTGCTGACATTTGTGGACAGTCGCTTTCATCACAAAAATAGGCCTCCTCGAGGTAGGTGTATAGTGGAGCAAGTTTTAAAAGTCTCTACTCGTTTACAATTTTGCATGTGTGCTGCATTGTGCAGCACACATACAAAGTGGGAAAAGTAATAAACTACGCCAAAACATAGTTTTGTTCAAAGCCTATTCATGAGTGAAGTACTGTGCTGTAAGGGTCAGTGCAATGGCACAAGCCAGCCCAAGTGCACCAGTGCTGAAGGAGAGAAAAACAGTGCCATATCTTAGTAGATATGGGGCTATCTTTCTCTAGCCCTTTAACACAATGGAGCAAAGCAAAGCAAAGCAATCAATATTGTTGCGCTGCCTTGCCCCATATTTTAGCAAATTTGGCCCCGATCATCCCATGATGGCATCCTCCTAACCCCGCCACAGACTCCACAGACTCTTCTAAAATGTGGTTTCCAGAGTGTATTCAAGCTATGAAAGGGATTATCTTTGAGAACATATGTTGGATAATGGACCTTCAGGGTTTTGGGAAGAACTTAGCCCTGTTGGAGCCCCACCGAGAAACTCAAGGAAGTCAGCCAAACTGTCCATGGACAGGGCAAGATGAAAGAGTATTTCCCAAATGGTGACTCTTTTCATGCAGTTTTTAGATCCATTCAGTTTTTGTACATTACTTATTAGTGCCTTTGCTCATTGGTGCAAAGCGGACTGGGTGTTGTGGGCTCCAAGATAGCTCCAACCTTTCTTCCATAGCAAAACAGTGATTCTAACTTCAGCAATATTTAAATGGAGTGTCATCCGTTTGTTATTAATAGAAGATGTGTAAGCATTTTTACAAGCCCTGCAGGGGTGTCTCTTGAAGACACCTTCCCTTTGATAGGACACATATTTTTAATTTCACTTATACTGAGGTCTGATGTTCTCCAGTATGCATGGAAAAACAATCGATTACGAACTATTTGCTAGGGAACAGTTATACAAAGAAGCAGCATTGCAATAAAGACTATTTCAGAATTGTTTTAATAGCAAATACATTTGGTGCTATTGATATTTTTTTAGATGACCGGGGGCACCTTAATTGAGCATGATTGACTTAAATGCCCTCCTCCAATATTCATTGATTATTCATAGATTGTTTGCCTCATGGATTTTATTTTTTTCTGCTCCCCTTTTTATATTTGTATAGTCTGTCTCGCTGCCTTAAAGGGCAAAAAAGATAATATTCGTTACATTACTTGAAATCAAATGATTAAACATAGAGTGAACAAATTATCATCAAAAATGTGATTGTACTCGCTAAAATATATTAATACACTATATAACAAATAGAGAGAGCAAGAGTGAGAGGGTGCGAGAGAGAAAAGAGAGAGCAGAATGTAGACATAACTTTGACAAATTGAGTTTTGACCTGATGTCACCTCCCTAGCTTTTATGCTTTTGGTCCATCTGTTTTTTATATCTTTGCAGTAAGTGAGATACACTCACTGTAAGCATTGGTAAAATGGATTTGAGTGCAACCCACCAGTGCACACCATTTAAAATAAAGTTCCCTGCTGGGCAGACGGAGTAAGAGGCTCTGGGCTGGTAACGTCATCACATGTGAGGACTGAGTGAGTGGGGCTACTTTCTAACTCAGCCCTGAGCAGGCCTTATATTTAATTGAGCATTAAAAAGTACATTTCTCTGGTTGTTTTTTTTATAATAGCGTGTGCCTCTAGTGCTTCACTGTAAGTCTGTGGTGTTTTTCTGTATTCACTATATTGGTGAAAACTGTAACAAAATGCCCATTTTGTATTGGTTTGACCTAAAGAAACGTTTAAAATCTCTTTCTATTTGTAAACAAAGGCGTTGAATCAAAATATAATAATAATGTTGCCCCTATTTGCACATCTTCGTGTACTTTAGTTGTAGCACTGCTTTCTTGAGTCAGCCCCTCATAAGATTGGGGATTTGGAATACCCAGCCAAGACAAGTTAATTACTCTGCTGGGCAATGGGTAGATAAATGCTCACTCACAAATTGGCCTATTTGGTTGGGATGAACCATGTTCCTTGGAAAGCAAGAGGGTGTGTAGCAAATGTGCATAGGTTTATTATATTCATACTGATTGACAAGCCTGGGTATGTTTTCTAGTAGAACAACATGGAAGCAGCCAGACCTCTGCCTCCTTTTCTCCAGGATGCCTATTTAATGATTTGGTGGAAGGCAACGGTTTGGCAGTGTCAGATGTGACAGGCTAGAGGCTCTCATAGAGGTGCCAGCACTGACCACTTGAAGCTGTCATCCTAAACAATATCAAAATAGTGTGCAGAACAAATGGAGGATGGGGTGGAGAGATGATGTGTAATTTTTGGATTGGACAGAAGTGCCCACTTTCTGGACCTCTCCAACCCATTAAAAACCCCTGTTCATGTAAGTGACTTTGGAACCCTTATGGTGAACCCCTCTCTTGAGTGGTGGGACACTCTCAACTTTTACTGACTTGGAGTCTATTGACTTGTGTCTCCAAGGCCAATAGCACTGGCCTTCCCACTCCTTCTGGAGGAGAATAGAATGTGGACTTGCCGGGTACCCTGGGGGAGAGGGTCCCTTTGGAACTTCGGTAGATTGACATCTGGGGAGAGCAGGCAGGAAGTGTAATCTGCCTTAAGGACCACAGGGAGCTGCAGAGGAAGACCTCGGTCAAAAGATATTACCACAGGCCCAGACAGAGGAACAAGTCCTAGGTCCTACACTGTAACCTTTACCGGCTTGTACTAGGAGAGCAGATGAGCAAGTGGTGGGCTCTCTTTCATCAGAGAGAGCGCTTCTAGAAAACTTTAGAGGTCAAGTTGTCTGGAATCAGCAGTCCCGGTGGCTGCAATGTGCCAAGAGGAGTGAAAGAAACCAAATCCCATCTAAATTTGCCCATTAGGGCTAGAGAAAACAGCACATGTTTGGGCCCTTCGCCCTGGGCCTGCCTGATGGGCCTCCAGAGCCACCAGACTGAAAAATGTCCAACCGCATTCAGAGGTCTCATTAAATTACCCCGGGGAAGCCATGGCAGTCAGTGCCCATGGGGGACCATAAGAAGTGGCTGTTCATGACACCCTTTTCAGCGTGCTTCTAAGAGGAAGTTGCTGAAGGGGACATGCAAGGCACTCCCACTTTCATGACCTTCTACCCTGAGGAGCTCCAGTGCCCCAGGGGAGTAAGCGGTAGAGAGTGCAGCCACACTCTCATCAGGAAGGCTCCCTGGGAAGAATACAGCCCTAAGACCACTGTAGCGTCCTTCCTCCACTCCATGTGCCTGTGTCTCAGTGGATCAGGGAGCACAGTGCAACCAGTATCTCATACCTGCAAAGAAGGGCGAGACTGCGTGAACAGCAGGAACAGTCGGCTCCTGCCTACACTTGGGCGAAGCACATGGCAGGAATAAAAACAGCTATTGCCTCCCCGCTGGCAAGAGGAGTGCTGGGCGGGGGCTGAGTCAAAAGTTCTAGCCAGCAGGCCTGGCTTGAGGGCTGGGGCTTCCTTGCTCTGCTGGCAAAATTACATCGCCCCAAAAAAATCCAGTTTCGCAAAGGAAAAACTGTGCATATTTAGTACATGTCACCCCTGGAAGGCACATGCACCTCAAAACATGCTGATCTATGCTTGGTGGCCCATTCAGGAGCAGCGGGCCCTCCAAATATGTCACTAGACACCTTCCTTGAGTAAGCATTGGTCTGCTCTGCATTACTTTCCTGAGAGCAAAAATTAGGTACTTGGTTTCCAGTTTTGGTCTCTGCAGGAGCAGCAACCCATCCCTACAGGTGGAGGGACCATGACCCCTCACCTTTTTCCAGACAAGAAGAGAGTCTTTAAGGCTGAGCAAAGGTCAGCCTGACAGACACTCTTCTTGTTCAGGTCAGGCAGTCAGGAGCTAGACATGCGCTAAATGCTCAGGTGCCTAGCTGCCTGAGCTGAACTTTGCCAGGCTAAGGATTGCACAGCCCTGTGGGTGTGACCTCCTCTGCCTGGCAAAAGTGTCTTCAGGCCATCCCTCTCGTGACAAGGGGGAGCGACACTGAGTGCCTCAGGCCTAGATGCTTCCGTTTTAAGCCCTGAAGTACCCAGGACTGAGTGTCAATCAGTGACCCCTCGTCACAAAATTGTGTGGGGTCAGCAGTCTCACTGACCACATCCCATTCTGTGATGATTGAGGGAGTGCTACCTCAGATCTCACAGGATTCCCTCTCCAGGAGCTGTAAGACCGGTACGTTTTATGATTTTTAATGTTTGATGCGTGCGTGTGTCTATCTATAAATGTATGAATTTGTTGTGAGTGAGTGTAGTGAATGGGTGTGTATGAGTACGTCTATGAATGCATGGGTATGAGTGAGTGTGTATGTGTTCATGTGGGGCCTGCCTGTCCCCCTCGCAGCTAAAATTACTGGCCACCACTTCTCTGCAGTATGGGGGCCCCAGGACATCAGTTACAAAACACCACCGTGTTGACATTTGGGGAGTGGTACTCTCTTGTCTGCCTTGGCCCATCCCGACCCAGATTCATGACAATGATAAATAGAAAAAGACATATAAAGCTAGAGTTGGCAGGAAAGCAGCACTCACTTTCAAAAAAGGTGGAGGGAGCACCTGAAATATTCCACGTGAGAAAGAGAAAGAAAAAGAATTTCTGACTTAAAGATTATAGGTAAGGGGGATATAAAGAGAAATAATTGACAGACAGAAAGATATAGACAGAGGACAAAAGTAGGATAGACAAAGGGCCTGATTATGAGTTTGGCGGTGAGGCAGCAGGCCGTCAAGCCAGTGCCCCACTGCCAAACCCATACTCAGACCGCCCGGCAAATTCCAACTGGAATCCAGGTCAGGCGATACTACTTTGGCGGTACTATAGTGGTGCCGTGCTAAGGCTCATATGTGAGCCTTAGCAAGCCATCGCCTTGAGGCCGCCAAAGAGCGTTCCTGCATGGCATGGACTGTGAAGTCCATACAGTGCAGGAACAGGGGATGTATGGAGACAGGGGACACAACATGGAGCTCCCTCCATGCATCTGTTGCTTTCTGTCATGCCACAGTGATACTGAGATTCGGATCAAGGGAAGAGAAACAACCATGTCTATTGAATGCAACAGTCACCAGTGACAGTGCTTAAAGATCTTGGGAATATTTCACAATATGTGAGCATCTCTGACTTTGAAGGCACAGCAGGAGGTACTATTCGAAGCTGTTCCTAATTGCAAAATCAATGTTGCATTTAGAAAAGACGCGCGTAAACACGCAGCTGTTTTATGGCCATGTCCGGATTTCCATTTCAGGACTTTCAAATTGAAACATGACCCCTCCTGGTATCTTTTTCTATGTTTATATATCCCCTGTTCCTCTTCTGTCATTTCTTCCCTTGTTAGCTTCTCATCAGCTTCCAAAAAATTATAATGAGTATAATCATTTATAGCACATTTATCTAGCTGTTGGAGCATCGTCAAACATGTTTCATCCTTATCTGTGATAAAACCTCCCTGTGTTATTTGTTGAAACAAAATTGCATTTTGTAATGATGAGCACTACCAAACAAACATATCAAATGCAGATCAAGTACTGCAAGTTTTTTTTATAATTCTTGTTTGAATTCTCCTCTATGATATCGCATAAGTGGTTAAAAATAAAGTCGGTGGATATAAAACTCAGAAGCAACTTAGTTGTCTTGATTTATGTTAATGGATGCAATTTAAACATCGAATGGATTTCCAACATTTGAAAAAAGTACCCTAAATATGTTAAGAATTTCATAAATGGATGGTCAGAATTTCCAAACCAGAATCAGGTAATGAGGATCTGCAGATTTTCCTGCTTGAAAATCCCATTTACTGCTAGTGAAAATCTACAAGAATGGTGGATTTTCCACAGTGGTAATTGCAGGATTTTCGGTGGGAATATTTTAAAAGGAGGACTCGGGGGAAGGGCGCCACGCAACCTGCGCTGGAACGCCAACAATGCTCGCAAGTTGCATATATCCGCTTTGTTTAACATAGCTGCACCAGCTATGGGAAAATTCAAGAATCTGAGCAGATCTGGACAGAATTGCAACAATCTTATGTTTCTTATGAAAGAGGGCACACATGTGCTAAAGCATAGTATGCTGACTCAAGAGGTTTTTTCTAAGTCTGGGCGGTGAACTCCGCTCCACTCGCGGAGTTTGCAGAGTTTTCCACACTCCGCGTTACGCAGACTTCTGAAAAACTCCGCTTTGCGTTGCGGAGCGGAGTATTTTTCCTCGCTTGCGTTCGTCAATGTCAAGTTGGCAAGCGCAAGCGAGGAAAATCCACCTCCCGGCGAGATTTTTCCTCGTTCGCGATCGTCAACATCAAGTTGGCGAGAGCGAGCGTGGAAATTCAACCTCCCGGCAAGATTTCTCAACGCGGGCAGTCAAATTTCTCATTGCGAGTGGTCGCGTATTATCGCGACCGCTCGCGTTGAGTAACCGCCCGTTCCCATTGAGAAAGCTGCCACTCAAGTAAAATTCTACTTGAGCAGCAGAAAGAAGCAGCGCCCGCTTGCGCTGTCCATGATGCCGTTCGTGATGATTGCACAGTGCGGACAAGCACCTGGCACTGACAATCACCGCAAACTGCATTATCGAATTTCAGGACAGGAGCTGACCGGAGCGCCCCACCAGTTTTTAGCATTTAAAAAACCTTTGAAATTCACCGAAAAAACCATAGGTTTCAGGGACGTTATAGTTAGAAATTAGCATTAAAAAAACCTTAGAAATTCACTTGAAAAACCACAGGTTTCAGGGACGTTATAGTTAGTTGGACATTTCTCTCATACAAAACCAGAGAAATTCGGCCGTTATAGTTAGTTGAGCTAACTATAACTCGCGCCCCAGCAATGCACTGCTGATGACATCTTATATTACATCATTCATGACATGGTCAGTGACATGGTCAGTGACATCACTGATGACATCACTGATGACATCTCAAATGACATCACTGATGACATCACTGATGACATCATCCAGTGACTGTGTGTTTCTGTAAAGTTTAAATATGTTTTATATATATAAATGCTAAGGTGTATTGAAGAATGAGTGGGTGTATGAGTGTCTGAATGGATGATTTAGTAGGTGCGTGACTGACTGTATAAGTGAGTGATTAAACGTGTCTTACTGAATGCATGGGTTAGTGAATAAACTGTGTGAATGTCTGTATCAGTCTGTTAGTTGATGTGTAAGCGGCTGCATGGGTTGGTGAGTAGCTACATGAGTGTGTATATGGGTTATTGATTGGTTTGTCTGAGTATCTGTATGGGTGCCTGAGTGTCTGTGTGGGTGGGCGGGGAGTATGTGACTCTGTGCATAGATGTGTGAGTGGGTGATTCACTGGGTGTACGGGTTCAAGACTGCATGTATGAAGGGCTGTATGGGTGGGTGAGTGTGTGTATGGGTGTGTTGGTGAGTGAATAGATGTCTCAGTGGTACATGTGTGAGTAACTACTTATGTGAAAGGCAGTATGTGTGAGTGTTGGAGTATATAAATGACTATATGTCATTTCTGTTGCTTCTTTCTGCACATTTCTTTCTTTTTCTGCACTTCTCTTGCCTCATTCTGCAAATCTCTTCTACTTTCTGCACCTCTCTTCCCTCTTTTTGCACGTCTGTTCCTTCTTTCTGCACCTCTCTTGCTTCTTTCTGCACCCCTCTTGCCACTTTCTCTACCCCTGTTTCCCCTTTTTGCATCTCTGTTGCTTCTTTCTGCACTTCTTTTGCCACTTTCTCCATCCCTCATCCCTCTTTCTGCACCTCTGTTGCTTCTTTCTGCACTTCTCTTGCTTCTTTCTACACCTCTGTCCCTTCTTTCTGCAACCCTTGTGCCTCTTTCTGCACTCTTCCCTCTTTCTGCACCCCTCTTGCCTCTTTCTGCACCTCTGTTCCTTCTTTCTGCACTTCTTTTGTTTCTTTCTATATCCCTGTTGTCTCTTTCTCCACCCCACGTCTACCTTTCTGCATCTCTGTTGCTTCTTTATGCATTTCTCTTGCTTCTTTATGCATCTCTCTTGCTTCTTTCTGTACCCCTTGTACCTCTTTCTGCACCCCTCATCCCTCTTTCTGCACTCCTCTTGCCACTTTCTGTACCTCTGTTGCTTCTTTCTGCACTTCTTTTGTTTCTTTCTGCACCCCTCTTGCCTCTTTCTGCACCTGTTCCTTCTTTCTGCACTTCTTTTGTTTCTTTCTGCACCTCTCGCTTCTTTCTCCACCCCTTATGCCTCTTTCTGTACCTCTTATATTAGGCTTATTAGATGGTCCAGACACTGCTGCATCTTGTCCATTTTTTTTACATTGTATCCATCTGATTTTCCATGCCACTGATCTTCAAATTAAAGAAATCCAAATCTTGCGTGGTCATCCCATGGCTACAACACTGTCCAGAAGTAGAGGGGGATGCATTAACGGGTCCTGGGGCTGGTGTTGGTGCATTCGATGGTCCTGGATGCTGGACAGTCCCACCTCCATTGTCATTCAGCTGTGATGACTGCTTGCCATTTCCTTTTTTTTTTTTGATTGGCAGGATCATTGGAAAGCCATGTCTTGGCAGCCTTCTGTTTTTCGTACAGACGAGAGGTCTTGCGAAATCCCTTGGCTACCTCACATATGTGGGAGTATCTTGCTTTGCGGATACGGAAACGCCTTTCCTCCTCTGCAGTCATGTTATCTTTTGGAAAAGAAGTACACGTGTCAGTCAATGTGTACATAACTGACAAATGTAGATAGAAAATGCATGCTATCATTTGAGATTATTCCAACATTAGTGCCAATCATCTGATCACTGTGTGGGCCACACACCCCAAAACCATGCCACTAAGTTTGTTCATCACATACTGTGCAGTCAGCTGAACCTCATGATTCAACGTAATTCATTGTTTCACATGAATCAAACAAATTATGAAGAGTCTGAGACATAAGAAACCAGTTAACACACATCATGTCCTCAGATCATTTCCTCAAAAATGACCTCATCTGGCTCACCAGGTAAAAATCATGTAGTCATGTGACCCTTAAGCTGCAACAACTGCTGAGATCAGACAGCGTCACAGTGTGTTTAGTATGAAGTTCATCTTTTCAAGACATTTTAGCCGCAGGTACGTTCATTTCACACATTCACAGAGTAATGCACTGTTGTTGCAAGTGCCTTTTTTGGAAGCAGATATGTGGTTGGTGATTTAACAATGATGCACCATTTAATTGATGACACTACTCATGTTTACTGACATGCAGCATGCCATGTAGTACTAGCAGGGTGAACTACACCTGGGCTTAATAATCAGGCATACATGCAACTACCTTGAAAAATAGAGTCATGGGTGGGCGGAATTTGCGTAGTCGCGCTACGCAAAGCTCTGCAAAACGGTAAAAAATCTCAGCGAGCACGCAAAAGTTCTGCGAACACGTGGAATTGCTTGTTCCGCCCGTTCGCGATGCTTTTTTCCTGTTCGCGAATGCTGTTTGTGTGCTCGGGGAGAAATATCTTGCAAACACGCATTTTGAAAGCGCGAACAAGCATAAAATTCTGCAAAGCCGCGGATCGCGGAATTTTTGGTAATTCCGTGTTTTCCGCGGAACGCGAAATTACCCAAATTCCGCAAATTCCGCAAGCGGAATGGAATTTACCGCCCAGGCCTAGTTTTGTGTACATTGTTCATTCTACGACACATCAAAATTTAGCTACAGTTTGATTACAGCTACTTAGTCCTCATCTACATGGACCAAGGATTCATTAGTGCATTATGAATTCAGTCTTACGCAGTCAGGACTGTGAATGCATTTTTTGAGTACAAGATGTGCCAAATTTGTGTAATGACACAATTAAATCTTGTCCTTAACAAAGCACAATGATTACCCCATTCAATTTCATAAGGCAGACTGCCAATCATATAGCTCAGTTGCATACGAATGAGCATGGTCAATTGATGTATATTGAAAGTGCTGCATTGATCAGGAATTCCTATTACAAGACATCAGACATTTGAGGCTTGTCTAACAAATAACAGTCAGATAACTAAACATGTTCACAAGTAAAATTTCATATTCATGAAGAGACATATGTCAGTGATGGACACTGAGCATGGCCATATTGTGCTTGGTTGTACTCTGGGTTATTACATTGACTCACAGCGAAAATGCATTGCAAACCATGTACTTCCCTGGCCCAGCTGACTCTGACCTTGCACCCACACTGCAACCCAGGAACACCATCCTGTTCAACAACTGGGCACAACACCACCACCCACATGTAGTGAGGAATGTGGTAAGCATGCCTTCCTCTCCAAACATTATCCATCTGATGCTGCTGTCTCCACTTTGCTTCTGCTACTCCAGTCAAAGTGGCAATGGGCACTCCATTGTGCATTGTGGACTGCGGGAAGGCATGTCTGACACTTTCATGTGTTTTAATAGGTCCAGGCATGTCTTCACGCTGTACACCACTCACAATGTGTTTCCTCATGGTCTTTCAACTTTGATAGCGTAAGACAAGTTGAGACAGCAGCTGGATGTATTGATCATCCTATAGTTGTCCACATACATAGTCTTCTTTTCATCCTTGCACATCACCAACCTCACAATCAATGATGAATGATACTCACTGGTAGCGTTGGGGTCGTCAAATGTGTCTACCTCCCCCTGTGTATATGGCTGGGGTCCACCTAAGAAACATGAACAGATGTACAATCAGCTTGGAATGCCGGACATATGTACAGTCTATGCAAAATCCCAAAAAAGTTATCATGAAACATGCAGGTAATTACCAGACCATGTAACTCCTTTCACATCAAGTACAGCAATGTTGTGCCACTTACACCTGGACAGTGTAAATACTGGGTCACTTCCACATCAAAGTTCACTGAGGGTGAAAAAATTATGTGGAGCATCCCTGGGAGTTTGCCTTTTCTTTGACAGATTCATCAGACATGCCCTTACGCAGACACAATTGCACAATGATGGAAGGATGTCTGGTTCTCAAAATTGGTTTGTACATGCACATATGAACACATTCTTGGACGTGATAAGTCACAATAGTTGTTTGACTCTGTACATGTTTGTGGCATGTTATCCTCTATCTTGTGGCCTGATTGCACACTGATTGGGCCTTGCTTGTCACTGTTGCATTGATTTTGACCATGTCTTGTTGTTGTTTTTGCTGCCCGCTTCCCCCTCCGTTCCTGCTGCTGATGCACCCGCGGTGCCTCCACCCTGACGATTTTTTACTCCCAGCTGCACCTCCATCCCCCCTTCACTATTTGATGGTGTTCGCTGCATGTCCACACAGCAGCCATGCACAGCATTTGCTCAAAAGCCAAACCTGTCTGCAGCCGTCCACGACCCAAACACAACCAGCGCCAGAAATCCTGGATCTCCCAAATCCCAACGCTATGACTCAGTAAATGTCCTTGCACTGTAGCCTTGAAAAAGTTTAGAACTGCAAGCTGTACACACAGAGCACCACCCATGGACAGTTATCCTGACACCACTGCCACCAGACCTTCACCACCGACCACACCCACACAAACACTGCACACACAAAACAGCACCACCTCTGGATTCCTGCAATGCATCCTCCTCAACGTGCACTCCCTGCACAGACTCGCCATGAAGATCTGTATCCTCCTCAACACCCTTGCACCAGACGTTGCCTTCCTCAGAGGAACCAGGACAAACTCCACCTCGGCCACCAACATTGCCAACGCCATCCCCGAAAGTTGCAAGAACCAGAGGAAGGACCGCACCAACCGCCCAGGATGAGGCCTTCCCATTGCACATAAGAGCTACCTCCGACTCACGACCTCCAGCTCTAGCAACAGCCCGCTCAACACCAAACACCTCCTCTTCCAGATCCAGGCCAGCCCCAGGACAACCCTGCGAGGCACACTTGCCTACAGACCACCCAGACCTCAAACTGTGTACACCACCTCCATAGCCAACATCATCACACAACACGCCATCGCCTACATGTACTACATACTTATCATATACCTCAACTTCCACCTCGACAATCTCAGTGACCCCAAGTTTGCCACCCGCATGGACAACCTTGCAAACCTCTGACACAAACAACTTGTCACCACCCCCACCCACAAGGCAGGGCAGAACCTCACCACATCCACTACAGCCAGCCCACATAACCCCCATGGACTGACCGCCACTGCATACACCTCCACATCGACAAAGCATCTGAAAACAAATCTACTCCCTGTGCTCCACAAAGGAACTGACACAAGATGACCAAAGAGCAATTCAACTCTGCCCAAAACCAAAATGCCACCAACACCTTGACCAACGCCAACTTTGCAGACAAAGGCCCCACAGATGGATCTCAAAATGTGCAGATGAAATTGCACCCCTACGTAACCCCAACACACAGCAGCACAAAAAGCCCACATGGTTCAAGGCCAAACCCCATCAATCCTGACGCACATGCAGACGCCATGAGGAGAACTAGAGGAACAGCAAATCCTCTGAAGACGGAACCACCTACAAGAACACCATATCAGAATTTCACCAACACATCAGATCCACAAAAAGGACCTTCATTCCAAACTAGATCCTCACAAACTCCAGCAATACCAAGGAACTATTCCGCATCTTCCATGACTTTGCCAAAACACACATTGAAAATACAGACATCTCCCCCTCCCAGGACCACTACAACAAGCTCTGCTCCTACTTCCACAAGAATTTCATGTGCCTCTAAGACAACTTCAAAGACCAGACACCCGTATCTGAAACCACACAATCCTCCAGCAATGCCAGCCACCCCTCCATCTCATCCTAGACCACAATCAACACCAAAGACAACGCATCTACCATGAGAGGCATCCACTCATGATCCCACACGGACCCCTGTACCACCCCTCTTCCACAGAGCAGCTGCAGCAATTGCTCCAGCACTAAAAGCTCACGATCAACACCACCGTCAAAACTGGCATCTTCCACAACAAGTGGAAGTGCGCATAACTCCGACCCCTATTCAAGAAGCCTTCAGCAGACCCCACGGGCCTCATTGACTAGCCACTGATCTCCCTCCTCCCATTTCTGAAAAACAGTCACAAAGAAGACTGTCAACATCCAGCTAAGGAAAATAATTGAATTAAACAACATCCATGAGCACTCACAATCTGGATTAGGTGGCAACCACAGCACAGATACCGCTCTACTTGCTGCAAAAGTCAACATCCTCACACTCCTCGTACTAGGACACATTGCAGACGTGATCATACTAGATCTCTTTGCAGCCTTCAACAACATCTCCCACCACACACTCACCGCCAGACTCCACAAATCTGGCATTCAGTGAACCACCCTCGAAGGACTCCACTCCTTCCTCGCCGTGAGAAGACAAAGATTCACACTCCCAGATTTCCTATCAAAACCCACGTAAAACGACTGTTGAGTACACCAAGGATCGTAACTTAGACACACACTCTTCAACATTTACATGGCCCCCCTCTCCGCCATCGACAGACATCACAAACTCAGCATATCCTAGGCCAATGACACCCAGATCATCCTCTACCTCACCAATAACACCATCACCATCACCACCACACTCAAGTTCCATGAAGGTATGAGAGACATTGTATCCTGGATGTGCCACAGCAGCCTGACTCTGGTCTCAGAGAAGACAGAGCTCCTCACCCTTGGACACTCCACCTCTGCATGGGACAACTCCTGGTGGGCCACCGCACTCGACAGCACCCCCCCCAAACCACGGCATTATACTCGACTCATCCCACTCCATGGACCGACAGGTATACTTTGTAACATCAATCAGAAAAAGGGGGAGGAGGAGGATTGGGCTAGGTTCACCCTCCTGTGTGATCAGAATCGGAAGCAACCGTATGTATATATTTTTCCCAATGCTCACACAATAGGTGAGCATTAATAATTTTTCACTTCACTTTATTATAGGTCCGGCACGGAGTGGTACACAAAGGGCTGGTCCCTTTGTTGTCCTGAAGAAAAGGTTTAGGGATACCTTGAAACATGTTGACATAATACAAGGGATTATAATTACATAACAGTTACATTTCCCTTTTATTAACCCCCTTTTTATCCCTACCAACTAGGAGCAGGAATAAAACAATAGCTCACTAGTTAGGTAATTTTTTTAAATCATCAGTTACACCACTCCCCCCTACACTGCACGACACATAGCCTCACAAGGTAAGTGCTCCTACGTAAATCCGCAAGTCGCAGCACGCCCCAATCAGTAGATGTTTGGGATGGCCCCAATGATGAAGCATGTCACCTAGGGGCAACCCTGGGCGAGTGAGGGACACAAGAAAATAAATGTTTCTTTTCTACCAGTAGAGGTGGCCTTCACCCCAATTGGTGAACCCGCCCTTGTTTCTTGGCTAGGTTCTTTTGATCCGTCACCTACGGATTCTTTTTGATGTACTCTGTAGCATCCACATGCTTCAACACCCTTTGCATCCTCAGAAACACCATCAAATGGATCTACCCTGAATGAATGAAGGACATCACCCATGCACTCATTACCAGCAGGCTGGAGTACAGAAACACCATCTACGCTGGGATCCACAAATCTCTAATCTGCAAACTCAATCCCGTACTGAACACCGCAGCCAGGCCCATCCTCGCCATCCCCTGACACATACACATCACCCAACACTTGTGAGACTTCCACTGGCTCCTCGTAGCAAACAGAGTAACATTCAATATACTCACCCAACCCTGCAAATGCCTCCACAACAGCAGAGCCCAATTCCTCAACTACAGACTCTCCTTCCACACCCCCAAGAGGAACCTCCGATCCGCCGAGCGCACACTGCCCAAACCCCGCCCATCCACAGAGCAATAACAGTCAGGAGATCCTTTTACTACATCACAGCCAAGACATTGAACGAGCTACCAATCAACAGCCGGCGCACACCCCACCTTGCACATCTTCATTACAACTGTAAACACCTGACTCTTCGACTGCACACAACTGCTCCGCCCGCACATTCATACCCTCACAGGTGAGTAGCGCACTTATAATTTACATGATTGATTGATTGATTGGTTTATTGATGCCTCATGCTTACATAGACATCCTGACTAATGTATATTTTGAAATTTACACAGGATAGGGCCAGATTTCCAAGAGAGTGCCGCAGTGAGGCACCACAAGCCCTTTGTCTGCGCCACACTGCGGAACTTTCGGAGCACTTGAATACCATAGGCCAATTTAGAAGCCCCCTGCGCCACCAGTACGTCACTTTTTGTGACGTACTGGTGGCGCATTGTACTGCTCCATATTTACAAGGACAGGAAAAGCCACCCTGCGTGATTTTTCCTGTGATTGTAAATATGGCCCCTTTACACGCAGCACTTTGCGTGAAAGGGGTGTTCCATGGGTGTTGCTGTGGGTGTTCCCACACAACACCCATGGAACCAAACATATTTCCAAGGAATCGTAAACCTGGAAATGCGTCAGTATGCTACACCACCCTAGGGGTGGTGTAGCGAGGCGCAACAAGGAGAAATGTTTTCATTTCTCTTTGTTTTTTCCTCTTTCAATGCGTGCTGCATTCTACAGCATGCATTGAAAGAGGAAAATGCCTGCAGTGATTGTTTTTGTGCAGGAAGGTGCCCCTTCCTGCACAAAAACAATCTCCCCATGTTGCAGGCACCCTTGCACCATGGTACAAGGGTGCCTGCGCCTGCACATGGCTGCAGTTTGTGCGCCAGCGCAGGGGGAAGCACAGAGATGCGACATATTGTTGTAAATATGTCACATCCCTGTGCTTTGAAAGTGACTCATTGCAGCGCAGCCAAATGGCTTGCAGAATGCACTGAGTCACTTTCATTGTAAATCTGCCCCAAGATTTTTACAATATGTCGCATTCCTGTACTCACCCCTGCGCAGGCACACAAACATGTGACAGGCGCTGCCGCTGGCATCCTTGCACCATTGTGCAAGGATGCCTGCATCATGGGGAGATAGCTTTTGTGCTGGAAGGATCACCTTCATGCACAAAAAACAATCACTACAGACATAATCCACTTTCAATGTGTGCTGTGGAATGCAGCACACATTTAAACAGGTAAACACTTTTGGAAAATTGAACATTTATCCACGTTGTGCCTCGTTACGCCACCCCTAGGGTGGTGTAGCATACAGACGCTTTACCATGTTTACGATTCCTCGTCAATCTGGAAATGTGTCTGGTTCCATGGGTGTTGCGTGGGGACACCCACAGCAACACCTATGTAACATGGTTGTAGAATAACACACACAAGTGTGACGTTTTTACATGGCCAATGAATGTCACACACGTTAGCTTCATACATCACTATTGATGTGATGACAGTGAAAAGATAGATTATTGCATCACACAAATATTTCCACCTTTGGCACTGTGTGCTTGTGTGTGTGCAAAGATACCATTGAAAAACAACATCATAAAAATGTGGTACAACATATGAGGCTGTGACCGCACAATATGCAATTTGGTCCTTGAGGTCATGATGTATCTTCTCAGAGACCATTGCGACACCACTGAATCTATGTGAAAATATGGACAGAGCCATGTATGGCATTGCTGTACACCTCTTACAAGCATTTGCAATGCAATCGGTCTCGCCTTTGGGACCTTATATGTATTTCGCTATGCAGCACATTAGCCTGGGTGCTGAAACATCTACTGTTCTTTAACATGGTGGAAAGTAAGCACCAAACTGCGTGACATGCCAGGTATGGGAACACATGGAGAGAAATATTGCTTTTCAGCGGGAAATGGTATAGTCCAAAGCTCTGTTTTTAATATAAAATCAGGGCATTCTGTGGTCAAATCACTGAAAATACAAGATTTGAAAAAAATATTATTGTCTACGGGTGCTCGTGGAAGCCAATTTCTAAGGACTGGAAGCTAGAGAATGCTAAAGTGATTCTGGTACTTTACTGACCTCTGCTGGTCATTTTCTATCAAGAAAGTTAAAGAGAGGCAGTTGCCAGAAAAAATAAAAAAAGAAAGGCCCTCAGCAGAAAGCAATTCTGGTATTTTACTGACCTCTACTGGTCCTTTTTTATTAAGACAGTTAAATAGAGGCAGTTGAACAGAAAAAAGGTCCCTAAGCGGAAGCAGACAAGTCCGAAGGCTGATCTCCAGAGCCCACAAAGTACATATACATATATATAGACATTTACTTACCAGTTGGCCCACCGACTTCCAGGCCCAGATGGTCCAGCAAGTCTCCCTCTCGGTTTATGATATCCTACCAGCGGTGTTTAATTTGGTGGGGTGTGCGTTACACATCAAAAATCCTTGCCATGTGATGCTGGACCCTGCCCCACCTCTGCCTCCGTTCAGGTGCTGGGTAGCCCTTGCTCATCCTGCCCCCCATTCTGATCATTCTGGGCAGGAAATGTTATATGAGCCATATAAGGCCCCCAAACTGTCTGTTGGACAGGTTTTTGGACCTGCCAGACATGATGACTTAATAATTTGTTAGTGAAAATGAAACTTACGAAGAGTTAGAAAGGAAACTTATAGTAAAAAAAAAAAATTATAACCCACCCGTATGATTAGCCTACACCTAACTACCCAAAATAAACACACACCCCAAGATACAACTATTTAGACCACAAACAAGACTTTCAAGTGACAAAAGACAGACTAACAAATGTTAAAAGTACACACAGGACAGACAAAACACAGTCCAAACTCTAAAAACAATCACAGCACTCCACACCAGCCTCCTCCACCAAGCACACTCCTAGAGATAGTAAGAGAAAGTGAAAGTAACTGTGTACTTCCTGGTTTTCAACATTCTAGAATCATTGCATCATTTCCTGCAAAGATGCGACACGTTTTGACGTTTTGCGTCATATTTCAGACAATGCGTCGTGTTTTTGACTCAATTGCCATTTCAGTTCACATCTGCATGCGTGATGTTTCTCTGTTTTGCGTGTGTTTCAGCTTTGTTGCGTTAGGCCTCATGCGTTAACATGCATTTGTCAATGCAAAGCGTCACGGTTTTAAATTTGCGTTGCGTTTTGTACAGATGCTACCCGTTGTTTTTTTTTGCGACACTTTATGGTCGGATGCGAGACGTTTCGGGTGTCTGAGTGACTCCACCCAGATTTGGAGATGCTTTACGCTTGTGACTTGCGACACTTTACACTCAGATGCGAGACGTTTCGGGTGTCTGAGTGACTCCACCCAGATTTGGAGATGCTTTACGCTTGTGACTTTGTGACACTTTACGGTCAGATGCGACACGTTTCAGGGGTCTGAGTGAGTCAAGCCAGATTTGAAGATGCTTTACGCTTGTGACTTTGCGACACTTTACGGTCGGATGAGACACATTTCAGGGGTCTGAGTGAGTCAAGCCAGATTTGAAGATGCTTTACGCTTGTGACTTTGCGACACTTTACGGTCAGATGCGACACGTTTCATGGGTCTGAGAGACTCAACCCACATTTGGTAGTGAATAGGTGGAGATGTGTGGTGTTGTGCAAGGGATGTGTCACGTAATGTACATGTATGTATTCCTTTTCAACATGTTGCATGATTTTAGGATGAGTTGTGTTATTTTCTGTTACCAACATTCACGTACATCATGGGATATGTGTACATAGTTTTGTGAAAATTGATTAGTTTGTTTGTGGTACTTTTACGGTGGACTTGCACAGCAGGTGGATTACATTGCATCACGCCTCATCTGCACTACCTGCAGGACATTTGTTACCATGTCACAGCGAGGCACCATGTGTGTCTTCACATATGCTTGTGTCAAATACCACCTCTCACACAAGCTTTTCATGTTGTGGGTAGACATGGGTGTTGGTGATGATTTAGCATTCAACACACAAGTCCACTTTTGCATTGAAACATTCAGGTGCATTAATACATGCATCTCAGCATTCAGTTGGTACACAACACCTGCGTTGATGTCTCAAGCCACAATGAGATGAAAATTTGTTTGTGACACATCCTTTTTCACTATTCCAATATGTGATGATTCACACATCACACATCTTAAGCATTTCTGTTGCAAAATGTTGTGGGGCTTATTTACAAGCACCTTGTGCCGCCGGTGCACCACTTTTAACATGGGAAAAGGTAACGCACCAGCAGCGCAAGGGGCTTGTAAATAGCCCCCTGTGTTTTTATGAGTGATGGGAGGTGCCACTTTCTGCAGCTATGCATGTCATTCACACCACACAACCATCCTTAGACCATGGTGCAAGGGTGCCTGCACCAGCGTATGGCAGCTGTTTGTGCGCAATTGCAGGGTAATACACAGGAATGCAATATATCATTGTGATTATGTAGCATTCCTGTGCTCAGAAAGTGCCACAGCGTGTCACAGTCAAAGTGCTTGCAGTGGCATGCAGCGGCAGTCTCGTGTTAATCTGCCCTTATGTATTTGTCTTATATGACCTGTAAACCAAATGGACACAAAGGTAATGCTCTGATGTTTTTTTTATTGTGACATTAGTGCATATTGTTACAAATGTAGATTTGCTACATCATGTGAAGAATTGTGTGACAATGTGTGTGCGACGTCTTATCCCTGCAGCAGTGTGGAGTATGTCTCATCCTTCTGCTTCAGTTTCATCAACGCCATCATCAATTTGTTCAGGGGGCTGTTCCTCTTCATCCCAGGGCACATTTGTTTTGACACATATGTTATGGAGTATTGCACATGTCATTATCATCGTGCACACAATTTCTGGTGAATAGAGTAGCCTTCCGCCTGATAAATCTAGGCAACAAAACCTGGACTTGAGCATTCCAAAGCTTCTTTCTATGATGTTTCTCATTTGGTAATGGGCATGGTTGTATGCCTTTTGCGGATCAGTCTGTGGTTTGCCATATGTTGTCATCAACCACTTCTGTAGGCCATATCCTTGATCAGCTGTAAGTGGAAAGTAAGAAAAATGTGTTAACTTTTGTGTGAATTCAGTATACATGGCATGTGTTGTACCTCATGTTTGTGAAGATTGTAATAGTGAATTCTGTTGGTGACGATTACATGTTGTGTTTAACATTGAGTTTCCCATTGTTTGTGACACCTGTCACTTGACTTGCTGTCTATCAATTGATGTGCATGACAAGGGATGGTGCTTTGCAGTGCATGGTTTTATTTAACTGAAAGGTGTGTGGTGTTGCAATGTGTGAGTGATACGTGTGTAATGATTTGGTTAGATGCACACTTTCCCAGATTGTGCATTGCACATCTGGGCACATTTCAATATGTGAGTGTGTCAAAAAAAAATTCTGTGCAAAAGTGAGTCAGTTGCATGGCATAGTGGTCCTACACATTTTGTAAATGTTATGGTTTAATGTCTTTGCCCCTGGGTTATCACACATTTGGTTTACATAGCCCTGCACAGGCACCTTTGTCACATGGTGCACCAATACATGCATCCTGTGTTTCATATATTTGTACACTTATGTACACCTTAATGCACGCACACATTCAATTTGGCTGGTTAGCTATTTCCATGCATGCTTTACAATGCATTGCACCTTTTAATAGTTAATTTGAAGTAGATGAGATGTGTGCATATGTCAACAGTATGACTTATTGATCTTCACAACTTTATGTAGGATATTTGCGTGCATTCCTATCTGGTATCCCTTGGCACTTTAGGTTATGCTGCTATGTATGTATGCAGCTTTATACTGTATGTTATGTGGTTATAGTGTATATGTGGTTTGGCATTTTCACATTAACTTAGTGCATCATTCTGACACAAGGGCATGTAATGTGCCAGAGGGCCAGCTATTCTTGCAGAGTATAGTTATATGTAAAGTGATTGATGCTTACCTACGAAGAGACCATTGCCATATTGTCCATTTTGGAAACGCTCATTGATGATGCTGTTTCTGTAGATATATGAATCATGCACACTCCCAGGATATTTTGCAAGTACATTGATGTATAGTCCCCGATGGTCCACAATGGCCTGGACATTGATGGAGTGTGTGTGCTTCCGGTTGCGGTATAAGTGTGAAGTTGCTGCAAGTGGTACCAGTTGAACATGTATGCAGTCCATTGCACCAAGTACATGTGGGAAGCCAGCAATGGCATAGAAGCCTTGTTTAATGTCCATCTATTGCTGCGGTGTGTTGGGAAAATGGATGTGCTGTGGTGTGAGCTGAATGATGGCATCCAAGACAGAAGGGAGGAAGGCGGAGAAAGATGCCTGTGAGACCCCTGCCACTCGTGCTGCTGTTGCTTGAAAAGATCCGGAGGCCAACATGCGTAACACTGCCAGTAGCTTTTTCTGCAGTGGGATGTTGCTGACCCTTTCAGTTGGAGTCTGTAGCCGTGCTGTGATCTGATGCAGCAGGGTCACAATGGACGCTTTCCTGAGGCAATACATTTTGATGACTTGTTAATCACGGAGTCCAATGAGGGTGGTCCTTTGATGGTAGATGCGCTCCTTTCTCCTGCGCTGCCTTTGTGGTGATGGTGGAGGGTGAGGTTGTGGTATTTGGTCTGGGGGTGGTTGTCGTCTTCTTGGTGCAACTACCAGCTGCAGGGTTAGGAGGTCCATGTTGGCTGCTCTGCTGCAAAACTGCTCTGCTGCACTTCTATTCAATTTATGTGGTACTTGCGTCATTTCCTGCGTGTGGGTTTATGAGGCATAGGCTTGCGAGCGCATTTTCAAATTTGCGTGACGAATTCAATAGATGCGTCACCGCAGGTAATAGTTGTAAATATGCCTGCGTTGGATTTTGAGTAGGAACGCCTACTTTGCAAATTTTAATACTTACGTGATGCAGCCAAATCTCGCGTAGCTCCATTCCGTCGCATCTCCGTTTACGTGACGCAGCTCCATAGATGCGTCACCTTGTAAATTTTGCGTGAAAAAAAAAACACCAATGCGTCACGATAAGTGACGCATCGGTGGCGCAAGGGGTTTGTAAATCTGCCCCTCAGCTTTTAATTTTGTCTCATCTATTGTGTGTGTAGGAGTTGTAGATGCAGGTGTAGACCTAACTCTAGTGTAAACTTATTCCAACTAAAAGGACTATAAATGTTAGCACAACAGCTATTAGTGTGACAATAATCACTATTCTACACTTAGCCTTGGTAAGGATATACATAGTAGCGGGAAGATTCAAATGCTGTGTCAACTTCTACTTGTGCAAACGAGCAACACTTCTGATGGTCTACTTGCAGATATTTCATTCAGCTTATGTACAAAAATCTTTGTGAAGCATCCCTAGCCCTACTCTATCTTCTTCTAAATGTGTTATCCCTACCCTTCAACTGCAAACTTGCTCCTAGGAAATCTTCCTAATTCTTTTAATTTACCTTTCCTTATTGTTTGTTGTCAAATTCATGTATTTTAGTCTTGTACTTTTTTGCTTTAAACACAGTTTACCGTTTGTCGTATCAGTTTTTTCAGGTTTAAAATCACTAAATAGTGCTTGTCAAGTTCTTGGTTGTAATATTTGTTTCAGAAATCTTATTTAATCAATGCTGTTTTAGTGTGGCAAATCATGGAGGTTCAAATGAGAATGATCTCAGTTCAATAAGACTTTGATTTGATGCATTAGGCACGTTCTCTGAGCAATAAGTCCATTCAGGTGCAGAATACCTGTGACATGGTACTCTCGTTCTCTTGGGTTTCCTTGGGGCCTGTTGATCTTTTTTTGTTTCACTTATACCACTAGATTATGTTTCTATTGATGATGGTTTGTGGTATATGTTCAAATGACACGCTAGACCTCAATTGCCTCCTACCATTTGGCCATTCCAATATCTATAGGGGTCTTCCTCTTCTCACACTTGTCCCATCATCTGGATCATTTGGTTGCTCTTGTGTTAATTCAACAGTTCCTTTATTTTCATCTCTAAAGTCTTCATTTTCAGTGTGTATTTCCACACCACTATGCGAGAATTCCGTACTGGTGACAGATTTTGCAGTACTTCACCGCCCTGTGGTCCTCCAGGAGGTATGTGTAATGAAGATATTGGTCCTGTCTCAAAGAACACTACTTCCTCATATGGGCACCTCACTCTCTGGGTGTGCAAGGTATGCACCCAATTGCGTATCCTAGCACACTTGACAGCAGTGTTGGTAATCAATATTACTTGGTAGGGTCTATTCCACCTTGGCTCCAGGCAGGATTTTTGCACACAATTTTTCACCGAAATCCAGTCACCTGGGTTAAGGTTGTGAAACTTTTCCTGATGTGGACTAGCAATAGCAACTCCGACCTGGTGAGAAACAAAATGTACTACATCAGCTAATCCTTTCCAGTAATCAAGTGATGTTTACGAGTGCATTTGCAGGCACAGCAGGCAGTCTCATAGCACGACCTATGACAATTTTGTGTGAAGAAAATCCAGTTCTCCTGTCAAGGGGGCTTCGAAGTCTCAGCAAAGCCAGTGGTAAAGTATCTGGCCATTCAGAGAGGTAGATGCACAGACTTTTGTCACTCAAGATTTCAGTGTACCATTCAACTGTTCGGCTAGCCCTGAAGCCTCGGGACGATAGCTACAATGAAATTTCTGTTCCACCTGAAGTGCCACACACAGAATTCTAAGGACCTCATTATTTAATCGTGTCCTAAGGTCTGACTCTAGAGAAACCAGGAATCTGAACTGTGGAATGAGTTTGAGTAACAGCAGTTTAGCTACAGTGAGGCTGTCATTTCTCCGTGTTGGGCAGGATTCTACCCATCAGGAAAAAATGCACTCTGTAACCAGGACACACCACAGCCTGTTACAAACAAGCATATCGATCAAGTCCAACTGTTTCCTATTAAAAGGTCCTCCTGATCTGAAAATTAGGCCTGGGCATAGTTTGCAGAGTTCTGCTACATGGAAGTCCATGAAGTGCCGGAAAAACTCAGCTGCACTCCGTGGATTTCCATTGCTCACGCTGATTTTTAGCACTAGGAGTTTGTCCTGTGCTGTAAAATCAGCACGAACAGCACCACGCATGCTGCAAGAGGGTGCTGCTTCTTTCTGCCGCTCGAGTAGATGTCCTACTTTAACGGCAGCTTCCTCAACGTGAGCGGCAGGTTTCTCAACGCGAGCAGTAGCGACCTGCTGCGACCACCTGCATTTAGAAATCTTGCCTGGAGGTGGATCTTTATGCGTAAGTCTCAGTGAAGGCTTGGCCACTAGGGAAAAGTTCGGTATCCACTGTCTACAACAGTCAACCATTCCCAGGAACATCCTGACTCCTCTCTGAGTTCTGGGTGGGTTCATCTTCAGATTGCCTCAAGTCTGTCCTGTGGCACCTTTCTCAGTCCCTTCTCAATGAGATGTCTCAAATATAGGACTTATTTCTGACCATATTGTAATTTGCTCAGGATCACCTTATGTGCCTTCTCACCTAAATGATTTAGAAGAGCAATTGTGTCCTGTTTACAAGCTTCTTGTATACTTGATGTCACAAGCAGGTCATCAATGTACTGCACAGAAACTGAATTGAAAGGGAACTGCAGAGTCCCAGGATTCTTTTTTAACATTTGATTAAAGATGAAAGGACTCTCTTCACAGCCTTGTGGAACTCGACACCATGCCAGAACTCTATCTTTAAATACAAATGAGAATAAGAATTTACTGTCCTCATGCAAAGAGATAGAGAAAAAGGCCTGGCAGAGATCCACAACAGTAAATCATTCTGCAGTGCAGGGAATCTGAAATAGTATTGTTCCACAGGACAACATGGGACAACTATATTGTCAATTTTTCGAAGATCCTGTACAATTCAAAATTTCCCATTTGGCTTCTGTAAAGCCATAATAGTCAAATTGCAAGGACTTTCAACAATTTCTTTCAAAATCCCTTGTTTTAGCATGTTTTCAATCACTGGAGTAATTCCTGCCACTGTCTCAGGTGTTAAATGATATGTTGGTAGTCTCTGGAAAACTGCATTTGGCTTCATTGTGATTTGGACTGGTTCTACACCTTTGATTAGTGTGATGTTTTTCCCTGAAAAATCCAATACTTCTGATTTTACAATATCTCACAAATCAGGAGGTAAATACTCTACTGTTCTTACAGGATACAATCATACAACTATTTCTTATTGGGCCATTTTAAATTCAACATCTTCATCATGCATTTGAAATTCAAAATCATGTGGTGTGCAGTAAATGGTGCAATTTAGCTTGCACAAAAGATCCCTTCCTAACTGATTTACAGGACTTGAATTGCATACCACAATTTGGTGAGCTTCCTCAAATGAACCTATTTTTACAGGCACTTTCTTTGAAACAAGATTAGCTATTTGTTTATTTGTGAAACCTTCAACTTGGATCTTCTTTCCTGAGAAGGGGTGGGACTTCTGCTGTTCTACAGTGTAATTGGTAGAATCTGTGTTGATGAGAAATGACACGTGGTGGCCATTGACCTCTTCTTCTACAAATGGTCCACTTTGGTATATCTGTAACACTGCGCCAACTACGCAATCTTCCTCCCCCATCATGGGGAATTTTCAGAATCAAAACTCTCGTTTTCTAACCTGGGTAGCTGTTGAAACGGGTTCTGATTTTGGAATGGATTTGAATTTGCTCTTGGTACTTGATTCATATTGAACCTGGGATTACCCATATTCTGTAGAGCAATGGGAGCTTGTGGGACCTGCAGCATAGGAACTTGTGACTCTGTTAGTATCTGCCTTTGTTGGACCAGAACCTGAACTGGAATATTTTGCATTTGCGTTCGATTTACCCCTGGCATTTGCCCATCATCACTACCTCCATTTCGGTTCTGTCGACACTTTCTCTTGAAATGCCCGAGCCTGTTACAATAATGACAAGGAGTTGATTTTGGCAGCATTGCAATGTCTACTCCAGAATTTGGATCGACCGGAACAGCTTGACCTCTACCCTGTGGACTACCAACTCCACCTTGAGCAATTTGATCTCCAACCTGAAAACTAACACCCTGCATTCCACCAACATTACCTCCAAGCGATTGGTTCTGGAATACTTTTTGAGCCAGCTTAGTCTGAGCTAGCATAAATTTCTATCTAAGTCTCTTCTGCTTTATTTCTTGCTCATCCCTACAGTGTTTTGCATACCTCAGAATCTCTTCAAAAGGTTTTGCCTGCCAACAAATCACAATCTGTTGTTTGTGCATGCTGATCTCTTGTGCAACCCAAAAATGAACTATGAAACAAAACTCTCCATATCTTTCTGATCCGGATGCACAGATTCCTTTGCTTCTTGAGTAGTTCTTTTTTTTTTTTAAACTCTTTATTAAAGACTTTTACATTTACACCCCCGCAAATAACCCACCCTCCACCCCATCCAGAGCTCAGACCTGCCCTGTATTACCAAATACAAACAATGTTTAATTTCATTGCGTATCATCATTAGTATTATAGTAAAAAAATAAAAAAAAGAGAAAAAAGAAAAAAAAGAGAAAAAGAGAAAAGACATAAAAGAGATTTCACTTAATACAAAGGCCTAGACAATTCGAGTCTATATTAGAAATTTAACATGTATTAATTAAGTATTGTCTATTTGTCTTTGTGACCATTGCAATAGCGGATCCCATATTGCCAGTCCTTTTTTACGTTTACCACGTCCCTTTCTTTTATATATTGCTACCTCTAAACTACAGGTAGCCAGTAATCGGGATCTCCACTGTTGAAACACGGGTGAGTTTGTGTCCAGCCATGCTGACGCAATACATAATCTAAAGACCGCCATAGCGACAAATATCAGCCCTCGCATATATTTTGGTCGGTCAATATTAGATACACCTAACATAATCTCATCAATGAGAATTTCTACTCTTGCGTTAAATACTTCTGATAGAAAGGCTGAAATATCATTCAATACATTTGTGAATACTGTGCAGGAAGCGAATAAATGTATGCTGTCAGCTTCGGCTAATGCACATCTAGGACATGTAGTTCCTTTCCCTGTCCCCCATTTAGCAATTTTATAGGGAGTATAGTATAAAAAAAAAAAGGTTTTATAATATTGAGCCTGTAACTTGATAGACATTAAACAGGACTGATATTTTACGAAGGAGTGGTGGACAGTTTCAGCCGAGACCCCAAGTTTAGCCTGCCATTTCATTATATATTTATCCAAATCATCTGGATTACAGATGTTCAATAATTCGTAAATTTCTCCAATTTTTATATCAGTCTTTTTAGACAAATTCTCCATTATCTGAACTATTTGGAATTTAAGTCCCCCCACCCTTCTTCAAAAGAAAATCCCGAATTTGAAGGAATTTAAAGAAATCTCGATGATCTAGATTGTACTCCGACTGTAATTCCCCAAAAGATTTCAGTCCTGAGATCGTATAAAAACATCCAAGTTGTGTAATCCCGTTCGATACCCATCTTTCCATACATATGTCATTAAAGATCCCGGGAAGATTACTATTGTTATAAATTGGGGTATAGTAAGATAATCGTCCGATACCCACTAATTTACGGATAAAATTCCAAGCGTTATAGATACCGAATATAGACTTAAATCTAACTTTTTTAAAGTAACTATCATTCACATGACGCCATAAACATTCTCTAGATTCATTTCCTAATAGCAACTCTTGCGGTGTTAGAATATTCCCTACACTACTGGCATCTGTCTTAAATAGTAAATTAATACAGTATTTCAGTATGGTGGCCCAATAATATAATTTAAGATTAGGCAATGCCATTCCCCCTCTATCTTTAGGTAAAGTAATGGTTCGTAGTGCTCTTCGTGGTTTCCTATACCCCCATAAAAATCTAGAAAACATACTATCCATGTCTTTAAATAATTGCGGTGGAAATTCCAGACAAATTGATCTAAAAAATATAAAAATCTAGGCAAAAAAAGCATTTTAATCAAGTTGCACCGACCTCCGATAGATAGATGGAGATTATGACAGCGAATCATATCTTTTTTTGTACGTTGCATTAGTGGAGCAATATTATCATTAACTAGATTCCCTATTTTGGCGGTTATGCTAACGCCGAGATATATGGCTTTCTCTGTTACTCGGATATCGGTCATATCGATTTTGCTGTTAGGAATAATTTGAGTTTTGCTTTGATTTAATTTGTAACCGGATATCTCACCGAAGATCCTAGCTTCTTCTTCAATCACCCCAATTGCATTCCCTGGGTCACTAGTAACCAACGCAATATCTTCTGCGTATGCAAGCATTTTTGTGGCTTGGTCTCTTATCCAAACAGGTGGGATCAATACATTGTTATCTAATCTCCGGATGAATGGATCGATATATATAGCGAATAAAAGAGGCGAACACGGGCACCCCTGCCTTGTCCCTCTGGTGATAGGCAATGGTTCTGATATTGATCCATTCACCATGACAACGGCGGATGGATCCCGATACAGCATCTGTACCGCTTTGATAAAGGGTTCCCCTATACCACACCTTGCCATGACTGCCCAGAGATATTTCCAGGAGACCCTATCGAAAGCCTTTTCGGCGTCTAATAATATAAGTGCCATAGGGTATCCTGTTACCTCAGACCAGTCAAACAGTGAAATTACCCTCTGGATATGGTCGGTAGTCGCCCTGCGGGGAATGAACCCATGCTGCCGTACCGATACAATTTTATGTATGTTCTGGGCTAATCGTGTAGCCAATAACTTGGAATAGATTTTAGAATCACCAGTTATTAATGTGATAGGGCGGTACGACCCGAGTTCCGTAGAATCTTTATGTTTTTTTAAAAAAAACACGATTTTGGCCATGGACCAAGATCCCGGAGGTCGTCCCCCCTGAAATATATGTGCGACCAGCTCTACCAGTATATTTTTTATTTGTGGGGAGAATTTAACGTAAAGTTCGGCGGGAATCCCATCCATTCCAGCCGCTTTACCTGGAGCGAGACTATTTAATGCGAGAAGAATTTCTTCCCATTGCGGAATAACATCCATACTTTCTACGTCATTACTCTCTAATCTAACAAATCTGTCTTGATCAATATATTCCTTGATTGATTCCTGTGGTATATCAGTATCCTTATACAGATCCTGATAATATTTTTGAAATGCAGTTCTAATTGCGTCAGGATCTGTCTTTAACCCAGCTTCTGGATCCCGAATACCCTTAATAAAGTTAGCAGTGCTTTGTTCTCGAGTTCGTACCGCCAACTGATGTCCCACCTGTTCATTTAATTCATATACATTTTCCTTATATATTGTAGCTTTATCGATAGCTCTTACCATTAATACTTCTATAATACAGTTTTTAGCAATCGCAATCTGTCTGAGTTCATTTTCAATGTCCCTTCCCTCTTGTATGGCTTTTATTAGACCTTCTTCTGCAATAACTATGTTGTTCTGAAGTACTTTCATATCTTGTTTTGCTTTTTTATTAGCATTCAATGAAAATCGAAGTGTTTCACCTCTAATTCCAGCCTTTAGGGCATCCCAAACAATATCGATTGTTGCACTACCTATATTCTCTTCTAAAAATCTAGGAATCCACTGTCGCATAGAATCACAGTACTTCTCATTTATTAATAATGCCCTTTCGAACGTCCATGTTTTCCTATTATGCTTTGTTGACCCACGTTCGATGGTTAAAAGAAGAGGATTATGGTCAGAGAGTACCCTTGGTAATTTTTCTATAGTACACCTAGCGGCTAATGTATTAGAAACCAAAAAATAATCTAATCTTGCGTGGCGTGCATGTGGGTAGGAATAATGAGTGAAACCTGGATCCTTCGGATGCTCCACTTGCCAACTGTCTATCAGACCATGGGTTTGGCATAGGTTTTGAAAGCTTGAAAGACTCTTGGCTTCCTGCCCTTATACTGAAAGCCAAGATCCTCTGACCAATTACTAGGTTAATTCAAATTAAAATCCCCGCAGATAATTACTGGAAGTGGCCAATGAACGAGCTCATTAGATATATAATCTAAAACTGCTGGGTCATCACTAATATTACTATATATTGTACAAACAGTCATTTTAACCCCATTGTTCTGCTGACACTCAGTAATAGCCCATCGTCCGTTTTTATCCGACATGGAACGAGTAAATTGTGTCCCGCTCGCTTTCCCCAATATAGCTACACCCTTTGTCCTTACCCCTTGTGTTGTGGCAGTAACCACCTTAAAACCCAGTTTGTTAAGTAAATGTATTTGAGATCCCTCGATATGTGTTTCTTGAACACAAAGGATATTAGCCCCAATCAGTTGTAACCCGATAGCCACTCTTTGCCTTTTCTTTTCATCATTAAGGCCACAAATATTGATAGTCAGAATTGTTAACTTATCCATGCTGATATTTGTCGATCCCTGATATATATTTACTTGTCTTCTCTATATTTATTCTATTTAAATATTTTCTCCCCTTACTACTTATTTCTACATTAGACTTAAAATTATTAAAGATCATCATTACCCCAGGTCTGAGCTTCTCAACTCCCTCCCCCGCCCCTTCCTGCAACACCCCACCCCCCACCAGTATGTAGGCAATCAGGCTCAGTCCTGAGCCTGTTTTGATGGTGTCTGTCTCATCCTCGCCCCACCCCCGCCGCCCTCCCGATTCTTGATATTTTCTTTTCCCTTTTTTTCCCCTTTTTTTCTCCCCCCCCCTCAACTTTCCCCAGAACAAATAGCCAGTTTCTATCTAAAAGTGCTCCCATCCCGAGGGAAAACTTTTGAAGGGGAAAAAAAAGAAAAGAAAAAAAAAAAAAAACCCCAGCCCCCAAATCAGTGACCATTACTAACTATTACTGGCCGTTACTGACCAGAACTAGTGAGAAAGAGGGAGAAAAAAGAAATACAATGTGAATCAAAATGGTTACTAAATATCAAATAAATAAGGGATAGCAGCCTTATTTCCAATCCAGTCTCTAGTGATTATTCTCCTTCCGCTTTTTTTCCTCCTGTAGTAATTTCCTCTAACATTTTCTGCGCATGTATTTCAGTTGGAAAATAGAAATACTGTCCTTGGAAATTGACTTTTAATTTAGCAGGGTTTTGTAAATAAACGGTAGCACCCGCTTTCTGAAATGGCGCTATCATCTGTCTTAGTCGCCATCTCCTCTCCACTGTAGCATGAGCAAAGTCTGGTCGGACAAAGTACGAAAAGTTCTCCCAGTTCCTTTTCTTGTCAGGTCTCGCCAATTCGAACACAGATTGTCGAAGAAGAAAATTACCGAAGAAAATTAAAATTGCTCTTGGATATTGTTGGTCATTCGGGCGTCGTCTTGATATATTTAGAGGAAATCTATGCACCCGCTGGATTTCTGTATCCCAGTCCCATTGTGCCAATTCAGGGAGAGATTTTTTAGCAGATTAATTGTGAACTTCCTGATGTCCTCACCCTCGCTGTTCTCCGGTATCCGTAATAACCTTAGATTGTTGCGGCGTTGCCGATTTTCCGCCTCCTCCATCTTCCACATTACGTCTTTCAGGATACTTTCTTGAGCCATTGTTGTTTTTTTCAAGGTATCAACAGTGGTTTCTAGCTGTTCAGTTCGATTTTCTAATAAACTTAATCTCTCCACAATCTCGGTGCATGTTTTCCCAACTATTCTGATTGAGCCCTGTATCTTTTTAGAGGCCAGTCGGGCTTGTCGATTCTCCATCTTGACTTCGTCTTGAAATGACTTAAGAGACTGTAGAATCAGGGATAAGGATGGTTCTCCAGGTGAGCCCGAGTCTTTCTGTCCAGGCAAACTCGTTAATTGTTTACTAGGCGATTTCATAATCTCAGGTACCTCATTACCTAGTAGTGTCTGCGTGTCCGAGTAATCCCAGCCTAGTTCTCCCTCTTCCTCTGTCGCTTTCCGTCTCTGACCAACCCTTTTTCCATCCGATAGCCTCTTAGTTTTCCTGGGTAGTCTTTTTTTTTCTCCTTGCTGACTACAATAACTAGTGGATGTATCCTCATCACGTTCCTCAAAACTGCTTGAGCTTGAAGCCAAGTTTTCTGATTCCCCAGACTCCTCATTCAACGAATAAAAATTTTCCAAAGGATCTGGAGACAAAGAACCCGTCTCATAGTTATTTTCCCTCTGTATTTTCCTCTGTATTTCCTTTTCCTTTTCAGTGGGAAGAATGGGGAGGGTTAGGTCCTTATCATTAGACAAATTTAGCCCATTTGGGACTTCTTTAGCTATGCTTGATGTTGTAGCTAGGAGGACCGTATCCGGGGTATTGCCTTTGACTAGAACTTCCACCCCTCCTAGGTGTTCCTTTAAAGATAGTTCTGGCGTAGCCAATATGGTTGTCTCATCGCTGGACCCCCATGATAGCCGCCCGTTACTGTTAACCGTCATTGTGTCAGGGGTAGCGTTGGAGCCAGAGCAGTCTATAACAGATGGTTCGACACCAGTAAGGGTTCCAATTGGGATATCGATTATACCGCTTATGTCCTTTAAATGCTCTCGCCCCTTTTCGAACTCAATTGTTCCTTTAGTTGAAAACAGGCTCGTTATAGCTATCCGTCTTTTGTGCTGGTCCCCAGTTACAACACCTTTTGACAAAACATTTTTGTTGATAACCTGCTTCCCGCCCTTACCAGTATGCGGTTCTTGTTTTTTCCGATCATTATCTGATTTCTTGTTCTGCTCGGGTTGTGCAGATGCAGCCGCCTGCGCCGTGAAGCGCGTCTTACTCCAAGCACCGCGAGCCGCCATCTGTCCTCCTCGCTGTGCTCTGTATTTTCCGGCGTCTGTGTTGCTAAGCAGCGCCGCTCCTACGTCAATATTCCTACAGCCAGCGGCGGCCGCCGTCAGTAGGAGCCGCGCGAGAAACTCCCAGCGTCTGTACCGGCCCTCGTATTGCACGCTCCTCGCCAAGGGTCGTCGAACATGCACCATCCATTCAGCAGAGGCCAACCGTCATTGTCTTCGCGCATAGCCAGCGCCGCCTGGAAAAAGAGCCTCGTAGTCATGGGAAATCTCCGGAAGAGATGCGGGGGTGAGTATCGGAGGATCTCACTCAGCCGCCATCTTGCCCCATGTCAGCCACCCTTCTTGAGTAGTTCTATTGGTCTTTACCCAGTCAATATCCTTCGCTGGAGCGTTTCCTTTTAGACACGTAATTACCTCATCATACTTTATCATCACCACAGGTGAGGGTGCACGAGTACACAAACCTCTTGGAGGCTCAGTACGTGGCCATTATACAGCATCTTACGTTCATCTCATAGATCACTCTGTACTATATATTAAAGAAAGTATTCAAGTCTTTCCACAAAACACTTTACAAATCTGTCAGATTGTGTATACAGCTGGGCAGGATTCTCTCTTAATTTAGGAAAGTTGCTCATAAATATTGCAGGATCACCTCTACTCCATGGTACATGAACATACCTGCCACCTGATATCTTCCTCTTAGGGAAAGTTATAGCTTTCTCTTCATCTGGGGCTACTGGTGGTGGCTTACCATTCACTTCTGTAGTGTCTGATTGTTTATTTTTCTTTCAGTGTCTCTTTGCCCACTTGCTCTCTAATCTTTCAAAATCACTCCATTTGCGGATGCACTTAATCAATTCCGCAATGTGTAGTCTCATTTCTGAAGACCACATTGTCACAATAGCTTTATCATCTAACTGTGCCCTGAAACTTTTCTGCAAAGGAACACTCTTAGAAAGATCCACCTCATATTTTCCTGCCAATTCAGTTATTCTGTCATGGTTGGTGGCCTCACGTCTTGTGATTTCTTTACTCAAATATATAAATTCATTGTCCTCATACTGATTCAAATGTGAAATGTCTAGACATCCTCTAATAATTTCTTCCAATTCCACCTTCAATTTTGATACATCTAAGGGCCTTACCCTTTCTTGGCTAGTAGATGGCCTTTCTGTGTCTCCCACTCTTTTATTTTCAGTGGTTTCCTCAAAACATAGAGGAATATTTATATCATTGAATGGTCCTCTCTCTCCATGTGCAATTGTTGTAGTGTACACAACCCTTTCCCCTTCTCTCAATGATTGAACATTTTGTGGTGGGGCCCAGGCAACAATTTGTGAGTTTTTGTGACATCCCAATCTTGGGTACTCCTCCTACAACACTTGGAATTGTAGGGTTGGGAACAATATTTTTTTGTGCAGTTGCAACAGGCACTGGCAATGTCTGAGCTGATACAACCTGTGACAGTGGTGCAGGAACAGTCACAATTGAAGCAGGAATACCTGGAGCTATCACCGTAGGGGCTGCCTCAACAGGTTCAGTTGCAATCGGAAGTGCTGGTAGTGGTCTTTTGATCTGGGTTACATTCGGATCAACTGGGGATGTAGCCACTGTAGCACTAATGGTTGTAACAACCTCTGTACTTGTTGTAGGAGCCACTTATGGCGGTGGATGTGAGGATAACAGAGCATCTAAAATGGCATCCCCTAAATCGCTATCAGTGTCTGTTTTTCTTGCAGCTTCCTCATCATTCACCTGCTTTTGGTTCCTTTTAGTCTTCTCTGTTGCTATTGCTGGGTAAATTTTTGCTCCCTCAACTATGCTTTTCCTCCACCTGTGCTGTCCTTCAGCATATTGAGCATCTGCATAATTTCGCTCTGCTTTTTATACTCTATTTTGGTACTTTTCTTTCTCTTTGGCATAAGCTGCTCGCTCCCAAGCATTTAATGCTTCCTATTGTGTAGGTCTAGCAATTGGCTTCATTTCATATAATTTTTGCCTTAAGTGTCAATAATCTCTCCTTCTCAATATCTCAAGAATAATAATAATTCAAACAACAATCAGCATCAATCAATCTTCATAAACCGGTCACAACAGCCAACCAAACACTCCAATTCACTACCACCTTGCATCCAATAAAAACATCCACCTGTAATGCAAAACTCAGCTCTTAAGGTATTACAAATCCTTAAAACAATCATAGAAATCATAGAAAATAATTCACAATGCTTCCTTCAATATATATTGGTCATATTCACAATCCTTTGATGGCCTGATAATTATTTTCATAAGTTCTTCAATTGCAGACCATGTATATTCCTTAGATAGTTGCAATTGAATCACATATATATGCTCATTATCTGGCCGAGGATATCACTTTCAGTCATATTTTCATTAAGTGGCTAAAGACATGATGCTATGCCCATTTTGGCAGAAAACGCCTTAATCAGGACAGCCACTTGATCTTGAGTTGCTGATTGCTGTTTGAATGGTTTTATTTAGTTAAGGTTATATGATCTGCAGTAATTTGTACAGCATGATTGGTTGTGAAGTTGTAAACTCATCATATGATACTTTGTTACCATGTGTCATGAAAATGGTGTGATTTATGCAAAGGAAATTGTAAACAAATACTGTTTATATAAAATGAATATGTAAAAATAACACTCAATAAAATACTATGTGTAATTTCCCTGTCCCCGGTACCCGATTATTGCAGGGGGTCCTTGAGTTCTGATTGAATGTGTATCTCAATGGAGTTTCTCCCATGTTTTCTGTGCAATTTCTCAGCCCCGCAAATGTTCTCATGTTGCATAGTGTTTCCATGTGGGGAGGCTTCATGTGACCGCCCAGTAAAGGTTTGAAATATTTCCAGTGGAGACCACAAGCCTGCAGAAAATGGACTCAAACGGGTTTTTATCATGCGTACCGGTGCTGCAAACTGTGGGTGGGTAACCCAGTGCCTGATCTGCTGGTAGTGTAATCGTTCCTTCCCTGAGAGTCAGAAATCAGCCTTCAACAGTAGGAAAGCCTCTGGGGTAGAAGCGCTGTACTTGTCTGAAATCTTTCAACAACCTCTTTACTCCAGCCTGGCCATCTAGAGTGGGTGTACATTCATTATTGTAATGTGTAGGGGTATAGGGAGATGGATATGTCACTAGTAGTGCAGATGTCAGAAAAGAATCCCACACCTTCAGTGTGGCACTTACCGGTGTACTGAGGTAAGCATTCTGGAGTCTCTGTTGGTTGCTTAACCACAACATGTCCCGCACAGGACAATGGCATGGTCCATGTGTCACCAGCTCTTTTCTGATTCAAATATCGAACATTTCAAGAAGAAAGGTAATGAGCTGTCACATAGTAATGGGGTACACTAGGCAGGAACCTTCCCCGCCTCCCTAGTTTGAATTATAAGTTTGCCTCTCCATACAAATCTTAAGAGTTACTGCTGAATATGATTGAGCTATTGCCTGTCACCTCACACTGGCAGGGTCTGTAATTAGTACAGAAGATGGGGGAAGAACCTTCATTTTTATGGTGTTAACTATGCTTGTTCAGTAGATAATCAGTATTTTCCAAGTCTCCAAGCCCTATTTTCTAGGTAGTTTGCATTAAAGAGTTCAGCTGGGAATCTTGTAATCTTTACTGCAAAATATTTTATTCATTTTCTGGCTGAGCCAAATGGAATTGCATGGCTTAGTAGGAAGATCTCCTTCTCTCGTGAAGTCAAATACAACGCTTCAGATTTCTCAAAGTTTTTCTTGTATCCTGAAATGGATTTGAAAGATACTGGGTGCGTCTCAAACTCCAGCCTCCAGGAGGGAGGTGTGAAGGGGTCCCAGTGTGAGCAGACCATTGCGCGTGTATGCCAACTAATGAGTCCAACTGTTGTGTGGTTCAATAAATAGGGCAAATAAGAAGGGGGGAAGTGGACAAACCTTGTCTGCTGGCTATCTGCAAGTAGAAGTATGCTAATCCAAGTTAATTTAGGGCAACCCTAGCCAAGATCAGACTTTTGAAGAGCAACATAAAATCGGTTCTTCTGTATGCAGCAGAAACATGGAGGACAACAGAGACTACCACCAACAAAGTCCAGACCTTCATCAAAACCTGCCTGAGGAAAATCCTCCAAATCTGCTGGCCAGACATCATCAGCAACAATGACCTATGGCAGCAGATTTTCCAACTCCTTGCTCATAAAGAAATCATGAAAAGACGCTGGGGCTGGACAGGTCACACCCTCCGTAAGCCTATATCACACACCACCAGGCAAGCCCTGACCTGGAACCCTCAAGGGTAAAGGAAAAGAAGAAGGCCAAGAAATACCAGGCATTGAGGCCTCGAGGCAGACTGCAAGGCGATGGGTTACACCTGGAGTCAGATTGAAAGAAAAGCCCAGGATAAAGGTGGCTGTAGACTCCTGGTTGATGGACTAGCCCCCCAGGAGGGGTAGTAGGCATAGGCAAGTAAGTAGATGTTGGGAAGGCTTAGTTAGAGAAGACCATGCCTAGGAATTGTGGCCCAAAGCACTTCTTCTGGAATGAAAGTCACAGAGAGGACCAGTCCTTTAGCGGTCCATTTTTAGGATTACATTTTCAACGAGGTGGTCTGCTTAGCTAACTTGATCATGTTTCTGGTAGCCATGGATGAAGCCACTCTGGTCAGGATGAACCAGGTAGGGGAGAACATCATCCAAGCATGTGCCCAAAAGGTTTGTATGCATTTTGGCATCAAGATTTAATAAATCTATAGGGCAGTAAAAGGAGCAATAGCAGATATCTTTGCCTGTTTTAGGAATAACTGAAATGATCGCCTCTATCAGAGACACTGTAGTAGAGCCGAAACTATCACAATAATTGAACAAGGGTGTGAACTTGGGTGCCAATATTATAGAAAACTGTTTATAAAACTGAGCTGTAAACCCAGCAGGGCCCAGGGATGTTATTGAGTTTTAAAGTTTTGATAGCTTGCAGGACCTCTTCGAACTGTGTAGGGTGTGTAAGAATTTGGGTTATTAGTTGAGAGGAGGATGAGTCTCACTCCAGTGATAATCACAATACTTATCACGAAGGTACAAAAAAAGGCTCTAAATAAACCAGTGCTTAACCCTCAGGGCTGGAAACGAGCATCCTGGTACCGGTTTGCATTGTTTGCATTGTTCAGAATTCCGTCCATCATGTGTTCCTTTTGATTTTGTCACCTTAAGTGGAAAGGATATGCCTAGATGTCAGACCCGTGCTCACTGGGACGCTGGATTCAAGCTAGCCTGGCTGATGAGGGGTGATGCCCCAAAAATGATCCCAGGATTTTTGTTTCCAGTCCAGGGAGGACCTGGCTTGGCAGTTAAGGCTGGACTGTTCCCATGAGGAACACAGTCAAGACTGATTTGCATATGGCAGCGTTCAATCTAGTGTGGTGTGGTGAACAAAAGAACAATGGATTAAACCCAGATCCTTGTGACGGGGGGGGGTTGGTTGCATTGTTCAGCATTCCATCCATCATTTGTTGCTTTTGTCGCCCTAAATGGAAAGGGTATGCCCAGACATGGGTCCTGTGCTCACTGCACCACTGGATTCAAGCTAGCCTGGCTCATGAGGGGTGATGCCCTGAAACCGGTCCCAGGATGCTTGTTTCCAGTCCAGGGAGGACCTGGCTTGGCAGTTCGGGCTGGACTGTTCCCATGAAGGAAGTGGTCAAGACTGATTTTCATATGGCTGGATCCAAACTGGGGTGGCGTGGTGAGCAAATGAATGATGGATTAAACCCAGTCCTTGTGACTGGTGGTGAATGTTTACATTGTTCTGCATTCCGTCCATCATGTGGTCCTTTTACATTTACACCAAGTGGAAGCCTTTGTGAGGGCAGTCCCTGGCTTACTCCAAAAAATGGTTCTGCTCAGTTCTTCCCCTTCCCCTAGGTTTGGCTTCAAACTGTCTTGGAGGAGAAAGGCAAGGGCAGGCTTTGTGTCAGATACATTTATGTGTACTGCAGGAAGGGTCTTTTGAAGTATAATCAGGACAGGCACAGCTCCTCCCCAGTCATCTTGCCAACTAGGCCCAATCCTTCTACATCCAGGCCCCTTTTTCCACCGTCAGAAAGGAATACACAACACACCACAGGAGGGCCATTCACAATCATTCACCCTGAACATTGGCAGAAAGGGACATTTGGTTTAGACAGGGAAATGCCAACTTTCTAAAAGTGGCATTTTCAAAATAGTAACTTTAAACCTGACTTTACCATTACAGAGGATTTTAAATTACAATTCCACCGAGTGTAAGAAGCTTTTTAGTATCTGTTCCCAAACTGAATATTTCACTTGTTAAGTGTAATAAGGTAACCCATTGCTAGTTTATGGGAGAGATAGCCTTGCCACAGGGAAACATTATTTTAGGGATTTTTCACTGTCAGGACATGTGAAACTTAAACACAAATGTCATACTTTTTACTTACCATTCACCCTACTCTATGACCATTTAGGGCCTACCTTAAGAGTGACATATGAGTGTTGAAAAGGGAGGTTTAGGGACGGCAAAAAGTTTATTTTGCCAGGTCAAAATGGAAGTTTAGAACTGCACGACAGGCTGCAGCTGCAGGCCTGGTGACATAATTTCAGGGCTACTATAGTAGGTGGCACTTTCAGTGCTGCAGCCCACTAGTAGCATTTAATATAGATGCCCTGAGTACATGTAATACCATTTACTAGTGACTTAAAGGTAAGTTAACTCTGCCAATTAGGTATATATCAATTTTGCCATGCTTAAATGACAAGGAACAAGAACTTTAACACTGGTTAACAGGGATAAAGTGCGCAGAATCCTTATGCCAACCAAAACAGGTTCAGCAAAAACAGTGTAGTGAAGGCAAACACCTGGGGGAATACCATGCCAAAGATGTAAGGGGGTACTCACAATAGTCAGATGACTTGTACTCATGAGATCCTACGAATAGTCTTGGGGTGAAAACGTCAACAGAAATCCCTTGGTTTACAAACATTTGGGCATATTCTCAAGGACTTATCGCTGATTTATCGGCAATTTAGCGCCGCAAAAGTGGCGATAGATTTATCGCCCTATTCTCAAGCTGGTGCAAACTGCCTATATCTCCAGTTTTCCAGCGATAGCTGCCGCAAAAGAAAATTGCCACGGATGAGTGCGACAGCTAACGCTAATGATATGCAGAGTAGGCGTTCCCCTGCAAAAACACACGAAAACACCACTTCGCCAGATTCTCAACGACCAGCCAGATCCGCGATGCGAACCAAGAACAGGCGATAAGGCGCGTTAGCAGCAGGGATTTAACACCTGCCTTTTGCTGGTGTTAAGCAGGACGACTACCTGCAGTATGAAAGTGAGCCAAGCCCAGAGCCACATCTGAAGACCAACAGATGCCATGGAGACAATGATCATGCAGCTTAGAGAACCAAGAGGGCCACAACACCCACCGCCACCACTCCCAGGCCCCCCCCTGACCACTCCCCCCAGATTACCACCTAGGCAGTGCAGGACAGCGGACGACCCTAAAACGCACCAGACTCAGAGACTCAACGCCAGAGGAAGCCATTGGCCAACACAGGCTCAAAAGGACAACCATCCACCGCATCCTGACTCACATTGCCCACAGGCTGACGGTACCAACACAGCGGACAACCCACAACCCCCCCGCAGACAAAGCTGCTGGCTGTGCTGCACTTGTTGGCCCCTGGTACCTTCCAACCAACAACTGCCGGAGTCGGAGGAGTCTCACAGCCAGCCCCATCAAACTCCCTCACATATGTCATGGATGCATGTCCACAAAAGCAACGGCGGGCCCCTGTATCCGCACCACACGATAGTTCCAATTCGTACTGCACCTGCGCAACCAACCCCAACGCCAGCGTGCTAGACGCCTCCGTGCCCCATGCCCAAGATCGTAGTAACCGAAATGTGGGTGCACCAGGTCATGAAGTCCAGTAGTCAACAGTAGTGTAAAAACAGAACTTTATTACAAATACACAAACAAACAAAACGAAAAGCTCAGCCAACGTGTTCCATTCCCAACGGGGAACTTCAACAGGGCAACGTGTCTTCAGAAACCTGTGGGAGAAATGTTGACAATGGTCAAACTTTCGTATAGTCACATGCCTAATCTGGTACAGTGTACTGCACTTGGACAAACCGGAAGGCTCACAGGCATGATAAACCATGCATGAGAAGACCGTAACAGAAGTTCGTGTGGCCGTAACCATCGTAGGAATGAAGAGGAAGGTAACGACCACACAAACTGCTGTTACGGTCACATCATGCAGGACTCATCATACCTGAAAGCATCACGGTGTGTGTCAGCTCGATACCCCTGCCCCTCACTCCCCCCACACTGCGCAGGAACATCTTGAGACCACGCAAGGGAACTACGCCATAGCTGGCGACACGCACGTGTTGGGGGCAATTCACAGCACACGTGTATGACTAGTGCCCCCTGCCGACACTGCACACAATCACCGAAACAGCAACCACACGCATGCCATCACTGTGCATACAGAAGTGGACCACGGTGGCCTGTCCACCAATGTCGTCGCAAACTCCCCAGGAACTGTGCATGATCCCCACATGTCCGCCACCAACCAGCACTTTGAGGATGGCCCCCATGGAAATGCACTGCCCATCGGCAAGTACCAACTGAACACACCACACACCTCAACTCCACAATCCCCCAAATTACAACTGTGGGAATGCACACATCACCAATCCACCACCAAAGTGACTACTGGATGTGTCTCAGTCTCCGCCACAACCTGCCCATAGGCCTACACACACGTGGCCGACCACCTTCAACATGCACATTCACACTGGAGACGAGGTGGCTACGTCCCAAACAACCCGCACACATCACGATCATCGCATGCAGGGTCGTGTCAGTAAGGGCGTCGCCCCCCCACCCAGCCACGAGTCCACCGCCGTGACTGGTGGTGCCTGCGCGATCCTGTGCGCCTGAAGCACCCCAGCCCTGGTCCCCAGACCGGTCCTCCGCCCAGCGATGACTGGCCACCCCTGTGCACGCAGGCCTCAATGCTCACCTGCCACCACGGGCGTGTTTCCAAGAGGGCCCACCACGTGCCGGTGCATCCTCCTCAGCCGATCGCTGGATTCTGCGCCACAGGCCCCCAGCGCACCCTGCGGCACCGCACCGCGGAGTCATGTGTGTGCTGACTGCTGTCTGCGCGTACACTGCGGTCCAGCAGGGCACACTGTTCAATTTGAGTTTTGATTCGCTGGACGCCGTATCGAGGCCAACGCATCATCGCAGGCTGCACACCCGCTCAGCTCTTCAGGTGCCACTGACCCTGTGCAACGCAAGTCATCGCCACATGGCGGTAGGCCCGTGCGGGCCTCAGGCCATCGGGTGCCACCAACTCAGTGCACCGCAAGTCATTGTCCCATGGCGGTAGGCCCGTGCCGGCCCCAGTGCAGCGGGTGCCACCAACTCAATGCGCCACAAGTCATGGACCCTTCACGATTGGGTCGCGTGGGGCGGACGCCATCATGTCGTCTCCGGCAGTGGGGAATGTGACATGCTAGGCCCCTTTTATTGGCAGGGTCACATGTCGTGTGAAGCCTGTGCTGGATGGGTGTGGTGTGGGTGTGAACCAGCCCTCAGGGAGTGGCTGTGGCATGCTGACAACTAGACCAGTGATCAGCAAATCACTACAGGGAAGACCTGGGACATGTAGCTTTGTCCCCCCCCCTCTGAGCGTAAGTGGAGTGGACTGGCCTGGCGTATGGCAGGCCAGCGTAGGGTGGGAACAATGAGCCCGGGGCTCTGGGCGTGCTTCAGTTCTGGGCTGGACATGGAAGTAACTGATGCTTGTGTCTCTGTTGTAGTGTCTACGCCACCTGGACCTCAATCGGCAATGTTGCACCCTGTGACTCAAGTCCCACGACATGAGCAACATGGACGTAAGGGGGAATCACTGACCCTACATTCATCCATACTCTCATACATGAATGATCAAAGGCATGACACATCTGTGCGATTCTGAATGTTTAATTCACATCCAGTGGAGTGTTGCAGCTGGAGCAGTACAGGGCCATGCAAACCCCACTTCACATTATTGGCCCGTGAAGGGCCAGCCAGAGTCCTTCAGGGAATGGCAAGTACATCGGAAGAGGAAGAGTTCAGTCCGCAGTCTGATCGCTGTGTCATTGGTAACCAAACAGAAAATGGCAGTCCATGTCGAGGTCCAAGGTGAGTGTCGTAGAGTGTATCGGGGACAGTGGAAGGTGATGATGCAAAGGGCAGAACCAAGCTGAAACAGGCAATATGGCGGAGATGAATGCTACTGCCTCCTCCTTACCAGTAAGGTTGATTCACCCGCATCTTCATCCTCTGATGTCACATGTGCCTCACACGTGGGTGGTGGTGGATTGCCTGCCGCACTGTGAGGCACTGACACATCAGGGGGCGGAGATGTGGATGTAGAAGCAGCAGCAGCATTCATCTGCGCAAGGCCTTGAGGCAGCAATGCCATGACGATGTGCTGCAGGGCATGGAAGATCCCAGCCACATCTCGCTGGTGTGCAGCCGTCGCAGCCATTCTTTCTGCTCCATGTTCTCCATGAGCCCCCGCATGTGTCCCAACTCCCGGCTGACATCGCTGGAGCCACTATGATTAGACAGTTGTTCTTGTCTCAGTATCATGACTCCAGCGATGTCAGCCATGGATTGTTGGAGAGCATGGAGCAGACTGTGGGTGTCCGTTAGGGACTGTAAGTGGTCCCTGATGGTACTCAGACACCCATGTATGGCATCAAGTTTGGCTGCCATGAGGTCGAACCCCACCCGCACCTGATCAGCCATCTTCTCCTGGCACCCTAACACACGGCGTTGGAAGGCCATGTGTTGTTCGTGGGGGTCCTGGGAGTCAGCCGTGGTGGTGGGTGCTTCCTGCTGTGTGGTCTGTGCAGGGGGTGGGGTCTCCTCGATGCAGCTGAGCTGCCCTGCTCCTGGAGGTGAGGTGCCATAGCTGTCCATGAACTCTTGGAGGGCGTCGGTGTCGAAGGTGTGGAGGTTCTCTTCGTCATCAGTGAAGAGCTGTTGGGTCTGCTCTGCAGGAGGTGTTGGTTCTCCCTCTGCAATGTGAAGGGGAGATGCAGTTTAACATTGTGTTCACTTGTATGTTGACGCATTGTACAAGTTTACATACAAACTGCATGACAATGTACATTGTGACTGTTTGGGAGGAGCTGCCTATTTGATGCGGGACAGTGGACATTTCGACAACATCACGGATGTGTGTTTGTCCTTGTACATTATCATCTCACATTTCCCTGCTATGCCAAATGTGATTGGCCAGTTTCTACACACAAGCAGCACCAGTTGTGTCCTCTGTCCTGTTGTAAACGTATTGCAGTTTGTACCACATTTTTGTCAATGCTGATGTGCTCTGGATGTCATGTGTGTGTGCTGCATTTTGGGAGAGTCGCCCCTGCAGCTCTGATTTTGCTGCACCTTGTCCCTTTCAGGTGGTGTGCCTTTGACTTCTGTGCCCATACAGTACTGAGATGTTGCAGACTTGAGTGAATTTGGGTCTTGGTGGGAGTTGGGACTTTGGGGCATGGTTTGTCCGCAGATGTGTTGCTGATATCAGGGGTTGTTTGTGCAGGTGGATGTGTCAGAGTGTGACCTGCTCCTTTACGGATGTGGTCCACACTCAGCCACCTCAGTGTGGTGGCGTGCACCATGTCATGATGATCGGACTGCAGCCATGCCAATCGTCATGCAGTGTCACTTGCATTGTCAGTGTGGCTCACGGACCCGCAGCTTTGCTGGGTTCAGCACATGTGCATGGGTTGGTTGTGAGATTGGTGATGTGTGGGAAGGGCCCCCTCAGGGCACATAGTCAACGGGGGCCTACTTGCTGTTTCTTGGTGTGCTGAAGTGTGCCAAGGGGATCAGGGACATGATCCAGAGTCATTGTGGGTGTGCACTGTGCTTTACTTACTTGTGCATGTGTGCCATTGTGCCCATCTCCCCCCGTCCCCCCAGTCCCTGAACGTTACTCACCCTGTTCCTGTTGTGTCAGGTCATGTTGAGCAGTGTCCGGTCCCCCAACTCCTGCCACCATCTCCCCACTGAAGACTGTGGCCACCATTTCCTCCATCTCATCCAGCTCCTCCTGTGGTGCTGGACTCCCACCCCGGTCTGCATTGCTGCCTTCTGGTTGTTGGCGAGTTTCTGCTTGGTCTTGCGCTTCACATCATTCCAGCGCCTCTTGATCTCTTCCATTGTACTCCTCAGCACTCCAACTGCATTCACCTTGTCCAGGATGGACTGCCATGTTGCATTTTTTGTTGCCAATGACACAGTGGAGGTCACGAACAGTTGTTGATGGTGTTCTATCACCTCCGTGATCAGGATCCTGTTTTCCTGCGGACTGAACCGCGTCTTCCTCTTTTTCTTGTCCTTGCCCTTCCCTGTCCCCAAGGACCCAGGCTGCTCCTCCTGGGGGCTTGTGGGGTTCTGGCCATCCTCTGTACCTGCTCCGGCTGCCTCCATTGTGCTTCGCTGCAGTTTAGTTTTTGTTTGTGTTTTTTTTTTTCTGCTTTTGTAGTGATTTATCCCGCCTGACGTGTGTGATGTGCAGGCCTGGCGCTGCTTTTCGCTGATTGTCTTATCGCGGTTGGGCCCATTGCAACTTTTTTCGCGTTCAGGTTTGGATTTTCATCGCCGTCCCGGTAATGTTATCGCAAACATTTGACGCGTTATCGGGAGACTATCGCATGTTACCGCCGTGTTGAGAATATGACGTTAACACAGAGTTATTTTCCCGCGATAGACGGCGATATGAAGACTTGCGTTAACCTATTTTGGCAACGTTTATCGCACGTTCTTGAGAATATCCCCCATAGTCACATGTAAGAAATACCTGTTTTTAAATAACAGGCTCTGTATAAATTGTTCATGTACCAGGATTATTAACAGTACTTTGGTTTTATTTGTATATGTCATTACTGTGCCATTTTTTTGTCACACACCAAATCATCTGCACTATTGTCATGAAAATTGCTTATGTTCTGTACCTGTATAGAAAAGTTGTGTTCAAAAGAATATATTTGACCAAAGTGGAAATGAGAAAGGCCCTGCTGTATTGATTACAAATACGTGCTTTTCTTCTTCATTAAGAGATGTACGAAGTTTAAATTGAGTAAGATGGCCAGCAACTTGCACATACAGTTACTTGTCTAAATAAGTCCCATGGGACAATTGTTTCTTAACCCCTTCACTGCTAGGCATTTTCCCTCTTTGTGCTAAGCCTTTGTTTTGGCTATTTGGGGTAGTTTGTGCTTTGGCCCTCTTACCTTTTTGTCCACATAAGGTACCCATGACAAATTTGCATCCATTTTTTCCAACAGCCTGGGGATTCTAAAGATACCCAGGGTTTGTGGATCGCCTGGGAGGGGCGCGAGAAATTTGCCAAAATACAGCTAAATGTTGGGTTTTTGGGGATAAATAGGAAACAGTGCTGTAGGATAAAGAAATGTTTTTTTCCTGCAAATGGCATAAACAAAGGGTTTGTGGTGCTAAATTCACCATCTTCCCAGCTTTCAGGAACAGGCAGACTTGAATCAGAAAAACAATTTTTTCAACACATTTTTGGCATTTTACTGGGACATATCCCATTTTTCCTATTTCTTGTGCTTTCAACCTCCTTCCAGTTAGTGGTAGAAATGGGTGTAAAACCAATGGTGGATCCCGGAAAGCTCTACATTTCTGAAAAGTAGATACAATTCTAAATTTAGCAAGGGTCATTTGTGTAGATCCTTCAAGGTTGAAATAAAAAATATTGGGATGGAGTTGAAAGAAAACAGCCATTTGTGTCTATGTTTTTATTTGTAACTTCTAACTATGGCAGATTTTCAAAAGCAATATACTGTTATGTCTGTGGGATGCTTCAGATTGCGGGGATATATAGGGCTTGTAGGTGCTACAAGAAGCTGAGGTACCCAGAGCCAATAACTGAGCTGCCAATTGTAATGGTTTTTTATTGTGTGCCGGGTATACAGCAATAAATTGGGTAAAAAATAAAGAGTGAAAAATAGGTATCAAGGAAATCTATGCATTTCTGAAATGGGCACAAGTTATGGACTTTAGAATCAGTAGGTATTTGCAATTCTTTGCATTTGTGGGTACCCATTCTAGCATGTGAATTAGGGGGCATTTCTCAAAATGACTTCTTTTTTACACACTGTCTTACATTTGGACTGCACAAATGCAGAGACAGCCAATTGGTAATAACACTTGTTCTCCTATTCTGTATTACCCTAAGACTTCCAATAATAATGGTACCTCACTTGTGTGGGTAGGCCTAGTGCCCATGATAGGAAACAGCCCAAAACGCAATGTGGACACATCACATTTTTCCACTGAAAACTGACCCTTATTTTGCAGTGTGCCTAGCTGTGGATTTTGGGCCCTAGCTCAGCTGGCACCTATGGAAACCTACCAAACCTGTACATGTTTTAATACTAGATACCTAGGGTATCCAGGGTGGGCTAACCTTTGTGGCTCTCGCCACGGTTTTTTACCACAAATCCCTTGCAAACAAAATATTTCTGTGGTGGAAAGTTCTGGAGTCTGTGGGGAGCCACAAACCTCCATCCACCTGGCATTCCCCCAAGTCTCCCAATAAAAATGGTCTCACTTGTGTGGGTAAGCCTAGTACCCGTGACAGGAAACAACCCAAAACACAATGTGGACGCATTGCATTTTCCCATCGAAAAATGGTGTGGTTTTTGCAATGCCAAAGTAGGTAACTCTGGATTTTGGGCCCCAACTTAGCAGGCACCTTAAAAACCTACCAAACCAGCACATTTAAAAAAATAGATACTCAGGGGCTTCCAGGGTGGGGTGGCTTATGTGGCTCTCACCAGGTTTTTCATACCCAGAATCCCCTGCATAGCTCAAACTTTGGCTAAAAAAGCTAATTGTCTTTGCATTTCTGTGAGGAAAAGCCCCGGAATCCCCCAGGTCTCCTGTTATGTGTAGGTGCCCAAAGCTGAGCCAGCCTAAAAAGGTATTTAAAAAACTGCCCTTCTGATTCCGATTTGGTTCCCCTTCAATCTTAACACATTTTTAGCCCTTCCCTGTCGCAGGCACTTGGCCCACTCACACAAGTGAGGTAGCATGTTTATCCGCAAACTTGGGGGAATGCTGGGTAGTAGGAAATTTGTGCCGGCCCAGTGATCTCACAACTTTCCCACACAGACATGTGAGGAAAATATGATTCTTAGCTAAATTTGAGATTTGAGATTTGCAGGGGATTCTTGGTAAGAAAGTGTTGGGGGCTCCATGCAAACCACACATCCCTGGACTCCCCTGGGTGTCTAGTTTTCAGAAATGTCTAGGCTTTGTAGGTTTCCCTAGATGGTCGCTGAGCCCAGAACCAAAAATGCAGGTGCCCTTGTGATAGATAATTTTGATGTGTCCACAATACGCTTTGGGTAAATTTCCTGTCGCAGGCACTTGACCCACCCACACAACTAAGTTAGCACTTTTATCAGGAGACCTCGGGGAATACTGGGTGGTATGAAATTTGTGGTTTCCTTCTGATTCTGGAAGAATATGGCACAGAAATTTAAGGAAAGTGTGTGCCTTGAGTCACATTTTGAGGTTCACAGGGCATTGTGGGTAAGAAAACTTGATGGGGTCCACGAGAGGCACACCACCATGTGTCTAGTTCACGAAAATATCTAGAGTACACACTAGCAGAAAAAGACCGAAAAGACAAATAATACTTCACAACCATCTATTCCTCAAGTACCCACACATACTAGTTGGATTTGGCATGAGGGTGAGTGGAAGGTTCAAAATGTAAATTTTATTAACAAGAGATTTCAAAAAATTAAATACACTGTTAATAATTGAAAGGTCAAAAAACAAACCAATGACTCACACCTCATGAGCTATAAAGCTGTGTCAAGGCACCGACCACTTTACAGGCCATTCACATGCCTTTCAGTCGTGACACACACAAGACCATTCACACCGCCAGCCACGGGCCCAGCACATTACAACACTCACATAAACAGACAGCGCCATTCAAGGGCGCATCACTTTCATACACCCACATGACTGACACAGCAATCACACTGGATGGTGACTGATGGAGTGTGTGGACTGGCGTTTGGCTAGCAGTGTGTGTAGTGACCAGCAGAAAGTCACTACTAACACACCGCCAGCCAAATGCCAGCTCACTCACACCTCCAGCCAAGTGCCAGTCCATGCACACCACTAGTAACCCTGGGCAAAGCACTACGCTACGCTCGCGTAGTTTGCGAAGTTTGCGCTACTTCGCACAACGTGAATTGCACGTAGCACAGTGCAAACACGCGTAGCGTAGCGTAGCGTAGTGCAGCAGTCATTTTTTGCTTGCTCGCGGTCCTCAACGTCAAGTTGCCGACCGAGAGCAAGCAAAATGACATCCCGGCGAGATTCTCAACGCAGGGAGGTCAGGTTTCTCATTGCGAGTGGTCGCGTATGCTCGCGACCGCTCGCGATGAGAAACTACCAGTTCGCGTTGAGAAGCTGCCGCTCGAGTAAAAATCTACTCGAGCGGCAGTAAAGACAGCTTGCACTGTGCAAGATGCCGTTTCAATGATTGCACAGTGCGGACAAGCATCCAGCACTGTGCAATCATTGCGAGCAGTGCACTACGCAGTTCGCGTAGTGCTACGCGTAGTTCGCGTAGTGCCAACTGCACTTTGCGTAGCTCGCGTAGCGCTACTTCGCGAACTACGCCCAGGCTTAACCACTAGCCAAACGCCAGTCCGGCCCACTGCCTGCTAAGCACCAGCTCACACACACTGCCAGCCAAGCACCAGTCCACGCACACCACCAGCCAAACACAAATCCAAGCACACCATCGACCACGTGCAAGTCACACACCCCCCAGCCAAACGCCAGTCCACCCACACTGCCAGCCAAGCACCAGTCCAGGCACACAACCATCACATTTTTTTTAACACAAAACAATTGGAAGTAAATGCAAAACTATGGGCCAAATATATGAAAGCATGTTGCATTCGCAAACAGTGTGAATCTCAAAATTCGACTGTTTGCAAATGCAACATAGCCTTTCCTCATGTATGAAAGGCTTTTGGATTCGCAATTTAGGTAATCGCAATATTTTGCGTTTACCTAAATTGCAAATGCAAATGGGGAATCACAATTTGTGAATCCCTAATGCTCATGTAAGAAGCCTTTCCTAAATGTGAACTGTGCATTCAGGAAACGCTAATTACCATCAACTTCAAGTTGATGGTAACCATGTGCAAACTTTGAAAAATACAATTGGCGATTACTAATTAGGTAATCGCAATTTAGCTAATGCAAAACTATTCGCACCTATGGGCCTGTAGACCCATAGGAATGAATGGAGTTATATTACCTAATAGCGATTCGCTATTTAACGAATCGCTATTAGGTAATATTAAGGAATCGCAAAAATGTTACCGATTTCTACATGCATAGAATTTTGCGATTCCCAAATAGCGATTCAGTAAAAATCACTATTTGGGAATCGCAAAATGCTTTTTTGATATATCTGGCCCTCTAACTCCAAACACAAACGTTAGTTCACTGTTGCTCTCAAGGTTGCTCCCAATAACTCTGTTGCATGTGGTAGAAGGACATTCGGGGCAATACATAAGACTCTCCTTCCATGCACCTCTTTGGATACAGACTCTACATCTCATACTGGGAATATTTTTTTTGGGCATGGGAGGAATGTGATCAGGAAAGTGGTGATCTTTCAATCTAGCCACATCCTCCACCACTCCAGTGTAGGAACACTTGCCTGTTTCACCACAACAAGGCTGCCTATCATAGACTGCTGAAACTGAACACATGTCATCTTTGAGTCTGGAGAGCAAACCTTGAATTCAACTAAAGTATTGAAGGTTGCTAAATTGAATAAATGGATAGCCAACTTCTTATACCAAATGCAAACCTTGCTAACAGCAATGTAAGGTTCCAACATCTGATCATCTCTGTCTACACCACCCATGTGCTTATTGTAGTATAAAATGTACACAGGTTTGCACACTTTAGCAACCTGACCCCAAACAGTCACAGGTAAAGTACTTTCATCATGAATGGTAGTCAGCAGGTACACATCTCTCCGGTCTGAAAATTTCATGTCTAGAATTGCATCATTACGCAAGGCACTGCACTTTCTCCTCTGAAGTTTTTTACAAACAAGGTCCTTTCGGTATCCTTTACGGTAAGAGTGGATTGTGCCACAGGCAACTGTGTCCACTTTGAACAATTCCCTAAACAACTGCACCCCAGTGTAGAAGTTATCTAAGTATAAATGGTGCCCTTTGTTAAAACGTCCTCTACCAAGTTCCCTCACAATTTTCTCACTAACTTCAAAAGTAGATAGACATCCCGGGGGGGTCGATACTGGAATCCTTACCTGTGTACACCCTGAAATTATAGACATAACCAGTACTACTCTCAGACAGCATATACATCTTAATTCCATAATGTGCCCACTTGCTAGGAATGAACTGCCTAAAAACCAAACCGCCCTTGAACAGGACTAAAGACTCATCCACAGCTATTTCTTTCCCTGGAACATTGATCTCTGAAAATCAATCTACAAAGCGATTAAGGACAGACCGCATTTTAAAAAGATGGTCACAATCAATGTGATCTTGTAGCAAAGCTGAAGTATTATCAACAAAATGCAGCATCCGAAGAAGAAGCAAATACGGATCACGACTCATGGTTGCTGGAAATATAGCCGTTAGCATCAAGGGACTAGTAGACTAATATGAAGACAACGATGCTTCCTTATCGAGCCCATCAAAAAAGTTACATCCAAGAACTTCTTCAACTCATCCAGATTTGTGGGACTCCTCTGACTAGCTCTAGAGTGGGGCTTAAGTCTGGCACTGTTGTCCCTCAAATACTGTTCAACATACAAATTAGTCTGGTCAACAACCTCATCCAAAAAATACATTGTCCATAAACAACTGAAAGAAATTTATAGGCAAAAGGTTTCCAGTATTCACTCTACACTCTGCGACAGAATTAAAGGCAGGCAACTCTGGCTGCACCATGTTTGGAGCAACCCAGAGTTTAGCTCTTCCAATCCGAAGCCTTTCAGCCCAGGCTGCAATCTAGATGCCTCTCGTTGAACTATTGGCACATCAGTGTCTCCTCTAAAAGAGGCACTTCCTCCACACTGAGATTGGATTCTTCATCAGATGATTCCTCTCGGACAGAAAATTCGCTGCCAAAATCTTAGACTTCTTCTGCCTCAGATGCAGAGTCAGTGTCATAATCATGGTCAGAGAAACACTTGAAAAGAACACCAACAACTTTCTGAGCGGTCATCTTGTGGCTAGCCATAATCCTTACTAAGAAAAGTAACTTGACAAACAAGTCAACAATACCCAATGCTGTGTAAAATTAGTAACAAACAACGTGCTGCCTTATCAAACAAGAAGTAAAACTACTGCCATTTAGCAATTGCAAGGTAAAGTCAATCAATACAAAGCAAACAAAGACCTATTTACTGTAAAACGATACCACTCACTTGCCAAAGACAGCTAGGTTCACCAGCACCTACTCTGCACAGACACAACAAGCACTGACAATATCCCACTAGAAAGGAAAAACATAAGAAGATTACACATAAGACTACACATTGCACATTGTGCACAAATCCAAGGAGAATTTCACACACAATCAAACAGAAGCTAAATATGCTGCTATTATTACACAATTTCCCAAAAACACATTCATGGAGGGCAATGATACTCAGTTTCAGCAAAGAGTAAAAAAAACTTTCTCTTACCAAACACATGCAACTACACAAACTGCAGATCTACCAGTGTCTAAACTGCAAGCAAAAGTCACAGCAAAGGAAAACAAAAGCTTTACACTAGAACAAAAAGGAGAAAAAAAAACATTACGATCACAAATGAAGACAAGAAAAGAAACAGTTAACACTATGAAACACTATGAAGTCTCCCCATCACCATTCAAATACCAACCACACACATCGTCAGCTAAGCGCCAGCCCACAAACACCAACCAACCAAGTGCCAGCCCACGCTAACTGCTAGCCAAGTGCCATTTCACGCACACCTCCAGCCAAGCGCCAGTCCATGGGCACCACCAGCCAAGCACCACTTCATGCACTTCACCAGTCAAACACCACTTCACGCACACCGCAAGCCAAGCACCAGTTCACGCATTCTGCCAGCCAAGCACCAGTCCACGTACACTGTTAGCCAAGAACCATCCCAAGTACACCAGCAACTGAGTGCCAGTCCATGCACACCGCCAACCCACGCACACCACCAGCCAAGTGCCAGTCAATGCACACTGCCAGTCAACGCACAGTGCCAGACAAGCGCCAGTCCATGCACGCTGCCAGGCAGGCACCAGTCTACACACACCACCAGCCAAGTACTAGCACACACACATCAAATACACGCAGACCATCATCCAAACTCTAGTCCACATACACAGAAACTTTCCCTGGTGTCTAAAGTTTTTTTGTCCCCCTTGGGAGATGGGCTTAATAATATGGCTGATCTGCCAGCAAGAGAGAAGGAACTGCCAAAATGAATGTATGACGTTACATTGCGGTCTTTACACCGCGAAACGTCTACAACGCAGTCATTACAACGCAAGTCGTTACAACGACTTGCGCTGGAGGGCGCTGGACTTAGGAATAGTATGATTTACTATTCCAACTCCAGCCTACGTAACAGTAGGGAAGGTGTTGGAATAGTAAATCATACTATTCCTTAGTGTATAGCGCCATCCAGCACAATTCGTTGTAACGACTTGTGTTGTAATGGCCACATTGTAAACGTATTGCGGTGTAAAGACAGCGTTGTAACCGATGTTTCCCGCCAAAATACATGCCCCAAAAAAAGGGAGCGGCCCTTGCCCAAGGGTTTGCTCCTCTACATATATATCAATAAAACCTCTGGTGACTAGTTGCTTTCTGCCCCCCTGGGGCAGATGGGACTAAAAATATGGCCAATCTTCCTCCGGAGGGGCAGAAAACAACCAAAACATTGCCCCAATAAAGGGGAGTAACCTTGCGCAAGAGGCCACTCCCCAACATATAACTGTAAATTCCCTGGTGTCTAGTGGCTTTCGGCCCCCCAGTTGTGGCAATTTACCCCCTGGTGGGGCAGAAAGTAGGCAAAACATTTCCCCAATAATTTCCCTGACACATAAAAAATACAAACCCTGGTGTCTAGTGTACTTACGCCCCCCCCCCCCCAAGTTGGCAGATCGGCCTAAAAACAGCTGATCTGCTCTCTGGAGGGGCGGAATTCCTAAAAAACAATGTCCCCCAAGGGGAGCGACCCTTGCCCAAGGCTTTACTTCCCGTAATCAACATAATAAAATATTCTCTGGCTTCTAGTAGGTTTCAAACCCCTGGGGGCTGATTGGTCTAAAAAACAGTCGAATCAGCTCCCAGGGGGGGCCAAAACATGGATAAAAAATGCCTCCAGGGGAGTGCCCTTGCCTAATAGGTCACTCCCCTAGCAATATGTATCGTTAAGCAGGAATCCCCTCTATACAATCACAGGAGGAAAGTCCTTTACCCCCGTGTCTATAAATCTGAAACCGCCCACCAGAGAGGGACTCACCAGAAATGACGTGCAGGAAGCAAATGTTTCCCCTTTTGCATTTGATGATGTTGGCACACTGGGTGCATGCTGAGGTCATCAGATCGCCAAGGGAGGCTTGGGGGTGGCAGCAGAAGCACTTCGCTTCCATCCCAGGTGGGGGGTTTGAGAGGGGCCGTCCATCATCCCCTTTTGTATCGCTTTGGTCGCCCTAAGTTGGCGGGGGTATGCCCAGACGTGGGTCCCTTGCTCACTTTGCCACTGGATTCAAGCAAGCCTGGCTGATGACGGCTGAAATGCCAGAAACCGGTCCTAGGATGCTTGTTTCCGGTCCAGGGAAGACATGGCTTGGCAGTTCGGGCTGGACTGTTCCCATGAGGCACAGGGTCAGACTGATTTGCATATGGCCATGTCTGAACTGGGGTGGTGGAGTGAGCTAAAGAATGATGATGGATTAAACCCAGATCACTTGACTGGGGGTGAGTGTTTGATTGGCTCAAACGTTCCGTCCATCATCCCCTTTTGTATCGCTTTGGTCGCCCTAAGTTGGCGGGGGTATGCCCAGACGTGGGTCCCTTGCTCACTTTGCCACTGGATTCAAGCAAGCCTGGCTGATGACGGCTGAAATGCCAGAAACCGGTCCTAGGATGCTTGTTTCCGGTCCAGGGAAGACATGGCTTGGCAGTTCGGGCTGGACTGTTCCCATGAGGCACAGGGTCAGACTGATTTGCATATGGCCATGTCTGAACTGGGGTGGTGGAGTGAGCTAAAGAATGATGATGGATTAAACCCAGATCACTTGACTGGGGGTGAGTGTTTGATTGGCTCAAACGTTCCGTCCATCATCCCCTTTTGTATCGCTTTGGTCGCCCTAAGTTGGCGGGGGTATGCCCAGACGTGGGTCCCTTGCTCACTTTGCCACTGGATTCAAGCAAGCCTGGCTGATGACGGCTGAAATGCCAGAAACCGGTCCTAGGATGCTTGTTTCCGGTCCAGGGAAGACATGGCTTGGCAGTTCGGGCTGGACTGTTCCCATGAGGCACAGGGTCAGACTGATTTGCATATGGCCATGTCTGAACTGGGGTGGTGGAGTGAGCTAAAGAATGATGATGGATTAAACCCAGATCACTTGACTGGGGGTGAGTGTTTGATTGGCTCAAACGTTCCGTCCATCATCCCCTTTTGTATCGCTTTGGTCGCCCTAAGTTGGCGGGGGTATGCCCAGACGTGGGTCCCTTGCTCACTTTGCCACTGGATTCAAGCAAGCCTGGCTGATGACGGCTGAAATGCCAGAAACCGGTCCTAGGATGCTTGTTTCCGATCCAGGGAAGACATGGCTTGGCAGTTCGGGCTGGACTGTTCCCATGAGGCACAGGGTCAGACTGATTTGCATATGGCCGTGTCTGAACTGGGGTGGTGGAGTGAGCTAAAGAATGATGATGGATTAAACCCAGATCACTTGACTGGGGGTGAGTGTTTGATTGGCTCAAACGTTCCGTCCATCATCCCCTTTTGTATCGCCATGGGGGTTGCACCAGCACTTCCCCAGTGGGTGGGTGTGAGGAAGAAACGATTCCGTCCTCAGCACCAGCCCAACATGGCTGAGGATGGACCTGTTCCATCCTCAGCATGCAAGGGGTTAAGAAGTGTTTACCCAGGTTCCAGTGGGCAGATTGGACTGATCTTTGTGTTTAAAATATAGCTAATTATCTGATACAGATTTTGCCATTCCCCTCTCCAAAGAACTAAGTCAATCACTGAGAATTATGCTCTCTGTGTGGGTAGGCGTTTATTCCTTCTGCTGAGGAGTACCGTAATTAACCTGGCCCAGCAGGTGTGATAAAGGCCCGGTATCTGATTATGAGCTGAACCAGAAAAGTATTACAATTCTTGACACCTAAGATGTACATGTATGTTATTGGAACCTGCAAAATCAAACTCAGTGTGCATGCTTTACACCAATTTGAGTAATCATTGGACTGAGTAGGCCTAAATGGAGCAAAACTGCACTTCAAGGCAGATTTCACCCATATGTGTAATACACTGAAAGCACTTTTCCAGTAAACCCTACTCACTTATCTATGAATGCCCACTAATAATATAAGGCCTAGCCCAGGTCAACACTTGCATAGTCCCTTATGTGCCAGGCTACCAGTTTGAAAGTACTGTGTTGCGCACAATTGTAGTCTCACACGCCCAGCCCACACACATACGTACATGTCCTTATCCTAGCTGTGCTACAGTAGCCTTGTTTTAAAAGGCCAACAGTGGCGCTAAACACACTCAGTCCAATTACTGTGTACTTACTGTGAGTAAAACTCAGGCAGTGAGACTCTCCCACAGTAAAGGTCCAAAAACTAGGTGATCAAAAGAGCAAAATCCTGATTAACTAAATGGACAGAACCCGTTTTTAATATCACTGAATAGAAGTATCCACCTACCAGCTCGAACAGTGAGAAGTGCAGTTTGTGGATGATATCTGTTAGAAATGCTGTTTCATTTTCTATCCAATTTAACATGGCAGTTCTGCCACGATTTCCAGATGTTCTCTATGTGTGCATGGACCACATGCACACAATGGTGGTCTTTCACAGAATTCCCTAAAAATGTCGCTCGCTCGGTGGAAGAAAACATCCACCATGTAAGGAGGAGCAAGGGGGCAAAAATGCCCCCTCTTCTGTAGCAGAAAAATGTAGATACAGTGGACTATCCTCGATAATATTCAGTGTTGTCTCCTCCACTACACTGGTAAATTGGCACACAAAAGAGTAAGTTTGGCCCTAAGTAATACAAGCAGTGCAAATCAAATCAAGGGCTATGGCAATAGTACACAAATAAATGCAAGAAGACTATAAAGCAGTCTGCAAAACATAGTGTGGGCACACGCAACAATACACACCTTAATCAACAAAATACTGATTTTTGTGTAGTGGATGTTTGTATATTGACTTCTCACTTCAGACGTCTCCATTGTTAGTTGTGAATCTCTTCAATTCCACAACTAGACAACATTTCTAATACTTCACCCATAGACACCTACACTTCAGTTTTGTCCTCAACATGAATTACCCAAACGAATATCCTCATGCCTTATCCAGAAGCAAGCCTTTAGTCCCAATCGGTCCTCCATCCGCTATACCATCAGGGGTATATTTGATGCAATCAGCCAAACTTCCCCCGCCAGAAGTGCACTGAAGAAAGATGGTGCCCAAGGCCATAGGTAAGTACCTCGGAACTGGGGAGAAATATATGAGGTGTGAAGGATCACTACTGGCCTCATTATGAGTGCCCTGGTAATCTTGATGGGGCTGGCACCAGAAACTACTAACCTCATTAAGGATCACATGTTTTGTTTCACACAGAGATTTCTTTGTTAAACACCAGGAAAGAATATGTGAGACCTCGCAAGGAAACATTGGTTCCCACATGTTATTCCCCAAAAGCTTGTAATCCACGTTATTTCTTAACCCCCAGAATTACCGGAAGCCCTCGTGATGGACATGCTGAATAATAGAACATAAGTAATTTGTAATGAATCCTCCATGATAAAAGCAAATGAAAAACAAAACAGAGACTACAAATTATTACGATGATAAAGGTACACAATAAAATGATAAGCAACATTTAATGTCTACAAAACCGAAATTCTGACATATGAGTTGTGCGTAATGTGCTTCCAGGGCTCATTGCCTGAAGCCCAGGGGACTGGAAGAGGGTGGTTTAATTTTTTAAATATTGGTGGATTTTGTTAATATCTCGCTTGTAGCCAAGAACCAAACATTCCTATATGATCTATTTTCTGAAAGGAATCTGGTGGTCAATTGTCTTCCCTTGCCGCCGAAATAGATCAAATTGTCAACTGCCAATGGCGTTTCGCTTAATAATTTCCTGAAAAAATAATACTTTGCCTTCCCTAGTAGTAGATTTACAAGCACCATCATCAAATGTTGTCTGGCTGCGTCGAATTAATCCTTGCTTTATTGGGTCACAGGGTCGCAGTAAGTTTTTTTTTTTTTAATAAGCATTGTATTTATACCAATTCAATATTGCATTAGGTATAATGAAGTGAGTTGGAGATTACCTTAGCTAATTAATGACCTTCCTTGTTCCAGACTGCATAATTGCACAAGGAAGTGGCATTAAGATTTTCCAATTGCACATTTATAGACACTTGCTTTTCATCGTCACGTTTGTTGCCAAAAGAATGTACGATCCCCGAGTGCAGTAGCCAAATTGCACTTTGATATCTAATGTTTCAAAGAGATTACATGATTTTATGCAGCATATCTATTCATTAGCCATATTAGAGACAGACACTGCAAATCAATGTCTGGCTTTTACTTTAACCTTAAAATGGCATTCTATTCTACACATAAAAACAGGCTGATACAAATACCATTTCACCTAATTGACAACATTTCCAGTCAGTGTAGCATTTTGCAGCGGAAAATATGGCAAGAGAATGGTGCAGAGAAAGGTCAAAACATAGCTTGAAATATTAAAGTCTAGACCAAGGTCTCTATGTGCTCAGACTCGTTTAATGTTTTCCTCTCCACAACCGACTTGCATGCAGGTGTAAGTTTTCGCAGACTGTACTGCCTGCAGATAAATGGTCCTATAGGCTGAGCAGGTAATTCATTCTGTGTATTATTGATTATTTCATAGCATTGGAGGTTATGCAATAACCTTTCACCTCTTCTTCATGGTTTCTCCATCAAAGACAGATTGTATCTATCTTTTTCTTGGACTAGGACCCATTATTGTACAGTTAATCATTATTACAAGGACAGGACGCTAAATAATTTACCAGCAGAACATTGTGCATGACACCAATAGCCAGGCTAACATTAGCTGGAAGACTAAGAAATAACACTGTTGATGTGATGAAGAAAGCTCTGTTTCAGGCTGCGTTCACGGCCATATATGTATTTAAGGCAATTATTGAACCACTGTAGAGCATTCGTTTGAAAGATAAAACTGAAAATATTTCAGCCTATTGTTTAAATTGCTTCGTGCAGTGATTCTACTTAGAAAAATCATTTTCTATATACAAAGCGAGAAACTCAGTCTGTCAAATGACATAAATAAAGGACATTATGAGTGGGAGCAGTGTGTCATGTGTACAATATTTCTGCATTAATGAATCACAAGGCATATCTTTTTGGCGTATCCCCAGGTTTACCAGGTTTGGTAAATCTGGAAATGTGTCAAAAAACATGGAAGTTGCGTGTGAACACCCACACAGTGCCCATGGAATGCCTCCCTTGCACAGAGTAGTGCAACACAGCGATTTACACTGCATTTCATTACTCCATATTTTTGAAGCCATGCAAAGTGGCTTTGTGTCTTCAAAAATATGACATTAGGTTTACGTCACACTTGCACCACCTTGCATGGTGCAAGAGTGACGCAAACCGGGTCATAAATATGGTGGCCCTTAGTTTCTCAATTATATTCCTTATTCTTTAATCAACTGTACGTATGGGGCTATGAGGTGGCCATGATGGCAGGTTAGAGCATCCTAAAAAATAGGAATAATTAAGTAAATAAACCAGATATTATCATTCAATTTATTGCATGCTGTTATGTTTGCGTTTTTTTTTTAACATAACTGTATTATCGCTATTCTTTTCTAGTCCCCCCAATAGACATATTTATTGGCTAATAGGTCTCTGCATTTCATTTAAACAGCTACATCTGGCTCTCAGGGCGTTTCTTGCCTTGAAAACTTTTCTTCAAGCCGCTAAATTTGTGACTCAAAATTCAGGATCTAATCAGCTCTTCATGTTCAGTCAGGCTGGTTTTAGTAGGAAGGAGGTTGTGCCATCGATTTATTTTTAAAAAATCAAGCTGTCTAAAACAATTACCGTTCCACCTCACTTCTCCTTTTTATTGCTAAAATAGCTGAGAAGGAGTAAACGCTCCATTGTCAGCCTTCATTGCTGCACATCCTTCTGCTGAAACAAGACAAGAACGATTTGTTAGTCTACGACACGAAGGTGGAGCTCACTGCGGTACAATATGAGGTCTACATGATCCTAGCTCGGGGAGGAGTTGCCGCCCTTATCCTACATGATGACAATTCTGGGATTGCCCATCCTAATTTTTACACGTCTCACTGACGTGCCAGCATGGGTGCATGACAACTGTCTAAGGCTGAGTTCAGACACCACAGAGGTGGTAGTGATTGGAGGGCCTGACACTATCTGGATGTCTGCTTGGTGGCCAAAGACTTTGGGACACTGCCCTACAGCTTCTTCATTGGATGAAAATTTTGAGGCCTATTATGATGACAAACGTTCTCTAAAGCACCAGTCAGCTAGGGTTGTACCTGCCTGCTTCTTTCATTTTAAGGTTTAAAGAAAATAACCCTTTTTGTCCCAGGTCACACTCACTTTAACATTATTTGGTCTATATAGGGCTCTCGCCCAGACTATGCCAATGCTCTCCACATGGGGCATCCAGCACCTACAACTCATGCATTGCAATTTCTTCAGAATGCTGCAAAATTGCTTCCTGCTAAATACCCTCACTATGCTCCTATTTCTAATCACTTAAAGCATCTCCATTGGCTGGCCATCCACAAACGCTCAGGGCCCGATTCACAAAGGGACTAACGACTCGTAAATTTACGAGTGCGTAGTCTCGGCACTCGGGGTGGTATCTCCGCACTGAGCACTGAAGAGCGCAGATTCCACCCCGAGTGTGGAGATTCCACCCCGAGTGCAGAGACTTCGGGGCTTATTTACAAGCCCCTTGCGCCACACATACGTCACATTTTCCATGTTAAAAATGACGCAAAAGTGGCGCAAGAGGCTTGTAAATAAGCCCCTTCCTGCTTGCAACTTTACGAGTCGTAAGTCCCTTTAGAATTGGCCCCTCAATGCTCAAAAGTCACTGAGCCCGATTCACAAAGGTAAAATTAGATGAAAGTCCAACTTTACGAATTTCGGTATTCACAAAGCGCATTTACGAGCCCTTTGTGCATACCAAAAGTCGTAAAGTTAGACTTTCGTCTCAGTTTACTCTTGTGAATCGGACCCTCTGTTTTTGCTTTAAAGCACTATATCTCAAACATCCGTCTTTTTTGCTACAGGTATTTATCTGCTATGTGCCTCCTCACACTCTGCGTGCGCTTCACCCAGGCTTACTTGCAAGGCATGCACACAATCCAAAAATCCCATCAAGTCGGTGGCCCCTTTTCCTTTCCTTTGGAATTGCCTTCCTACTGAACTACGACATATTATATGACGTTTAGGAAGGCCCAGTAAACTTTCAGCTATATTTTGTCTCCTGCAATTCTTTTCTTTAGCCTCAGAATCAGGAGGCCTTCGGGCAGTTGCCTATTTTATTAAATAAATATTACAACAACAGTAACCATTTTTAGCTAACAACCATAAGGAACCAAACAACAATAGTTGATGCACTATAGACCATTTGGGTCTAAAATTCCCACGTTGGATATGCTTGGAAGTAGACACACACCTCCCAGTGTCACTGTTGCTGAGCCCTGGGAGACCAAAGGTGGCAATCTACAAACAAAGCCCCCCAAAGCAACACAACCCACTCCCGATGTTGCCCATTGCACCTTGGCTCCCGGGCACCATAGTAAAGATTAGGCCATTGATCACAGATGTTCCTCATGCAAGTTCTTTCTTTTTTCCAAATATTTTTCTTCCTTTACTGCCCTTCCAATGTGCCAGGGATCCTGCTTTGTGCTTTGTCCCCTCCATCCATGCCAGTGTTGTCTGAGCCCATATAATGCAGTACCTCTCGACACAGCCAGGAAAATACCCAGAAGTGTTCATCTCGACCCTTTGCTACACAGACTTTCAACACAGTCTGGGAGTAACAAAAGAGACCCTATATGGACTGGGAAGGGAAAAGATCTGGAAACATGCTAAAAAGACATGCAGCATTAGTGTCCCAAAAAATTTGATTTCCTAGCAACCAAATAACGATGGCCGTGTACTCCCTAGTCCTGGAGCCTAAAGCTCTACGTGTGAAACTACTTGAAATATAGTAAAACCTCTCTTATAGTCACTGTTGTAGGGTGATAAGCTGTAAAAAAAAAAAACGCAGTGCAGATCTTTTCTGGCATCGTCCAAGCACCACAACACTCGTTTGCATGTGGCCATACACTCCCAGGCCCCACTGTAAAGAATATGCAAACTAAGAAACCACTTGCAAGGGTTTATGCCACAAGTGTTCCTGGCCATAAGTCCAGGATCTACACCAATTAAAGCCACAAAGGACAGATTTACCCAAATGCACAATAAAGAACTGAAAATTAAAACATTGCTAAGCAAGAAATAAATGCCCTGTTTTAATTCCTACATTAATGATACTGCCCTGCAATTATAAACAAGCTAACAGAGTACCATACCCACCAACCCTTTAGACAAAAAGATCAAGCTTTGGATGTATTTGTAAACCAGTGGCCCTTTTTTTGCCCTCTTTTATACCGCGCAACATTTTTATTTTATTTTATGCGCAGGGAGATTAAATGACTTGCCCAGGATCACAGGATGTTTAGCCAAGTCCAGGATATGAACTATTTTTCCCAATTCCAAGTTCATCATCTCTAGCCAGTAGACACCATCTTCCCCACTTCAGCCATGGCCATTATTGCTTGACCGTATGTGATTTACTAGTGGCAAGCTGTGGGCAAAAAACACGCTGTGAAAAATATGCCAATTAGGAAACCCTTTGCAGGGGCTTATGTGGCGAGAGTCCCTGCCTCCGCACCTTCTTTTATTCTATTATTTGGTTCTGCAGTGATTTTATAGAGGACCATGGATTCAGCGCTGTGCTGGAAGCTCCCATTGGTGCAAGACCTCCTTGCAATTCTTTGGATCTCCCCTAGGGGAATTTAGAAAAGGATGTACTACAGCGCCAAGTTCTGAAGCAGTGGCGTAGCTAGGCACTTTGCAGCCCGTGGCGGTCCCTGCCTTTGCTGGCGACAAACTCATGTAAGAACGGGGGTGCCACCACCCCCAAAACCTGTGCCACCTGGGGTGGACTGCCCCCCTCCTTGCTACGCCACTGTTCTGTAGGGATTCTCAGGTAGGATAGTCTACATAGGATAGTCAGCTCAAGCCTGTAGGATTAAACAAAAACCGAGTCCCCTGAAGTATGCAGCAGAAAGATGCAACTCATCCAGTCAGAACACTGTGAGACCAACATGCTCCTGGGTGGGACAACCACAATACAAAAGAGAATGGCTAATGGATCAAGAGCTTAGAACTGCGATTGATATGGTCTGAAGCCAGCACCTAAAAGGCATACTGGAGGAAAATCTTGATTCCTTCCCAGTGCCAGAGCAATGAACACACATTTTCACGATTTTTGAATTTCTAACTGCTCAATGACTGGTTAGAGACTTCATACATCAAAAAGTCAGCCATTTCCATAGCAAGTTATCAAGGTTGGTAGGGAATTGAGTGGGAGGGATACCACCAAAGTTCATTTTGCCACACGTTTATAAAAAAAAGTCTCAAATGCTATTGGTTCTACTGACAGTTATCAAGTGGTGCTTGTACAATAAACCAATACCTCAGAGTATGCCAACATTAGGCAAACTATTCCTCTGAAACTGCAAAGAAATGTAAGCGCCCAACACAAAATTGTTCGTCCAATATAACTGATGGGAATATAGCAAATAAATGATCTTATATGATGGATTATGCCTTAGTGGGAAAAATACAGCACATAATAAATGAAATGTATTTTAGGTACTCATGTGACAGGGTGAAGAATAACTCGATTATGTCACATTAGTACAATTAAAAATGCTGTCCTTTTCTCCCTGTTTTACAGTATGTCCCTCTTTATTTATTCAGCTGTATTTCATCTACACTCAGATGCTCCTATTTTTTCTTGTTTTAAATCGTATACCCCTCTCTCATTAATCTATTTTAAATCCAAAATGTCCTCTCTATGCCCTTCTTTTTCATTATTCAGCTGTTTCAACTTTCCCTGTCAATTTTCCTCCTCTGTATATGTTCTCACACCTGTACTTTTCCAGTCAGTGGTCTGTTAGTTTTCTGCCTAAAACGTACATTGTTTTACATCTGGGAGACTGTGGAAGAAACAATTAACACCTTTTCTACACCTGATCCTTCCCTGTGATGTTAGCTGATGATCCATTTATGTTCCCTAATAGATAACTTCACTAAAAAAGACAGTATGTCTCCAAGAACATGCAAATGTCCAATTTGGCTTGTGTTTTGCACATACAAACAGTAATCCCAGTATTCAGATCGATTCCGGTTTTAGTTATGATATATATTTTGATGAGCAGAGCATTTGTACCAGGAACTTCGTACACAGTGCACACGCACATGGGCAGCAGCTAAGTAGATCAGTAGGGAAGGTGATTGACGAATAGGTAAGCTCAATAGAACTGCATTATATATACTTCTCATAACATATCCACAAATACATGTTTCTTTTTTATACCATATACTGCGGGGATTAGAAGCAGTGTCATCTGAGACATTATTTCATTTTGATTTTATGAGCACTTTCATTTTTAGCAACATAGATTGATTTTTGGCAACAGTCTGTGTGGCCTTGATCCTGAGGGACCTCTCAAACTGCATATCTTGTGCTCCTCAGGGATACCATTGATGTTCAGTAAAATTGCTTAGTTCCTCCTGGGTCTACCATTGTGTAGTCACATGGGGTGGTGGAATTGCTCCCTTGAGCAAGTCTGCTCAGGGCCTGACAACATGCAGAATTATAGATTGTAGGACAAGTCCACAGGCCTCGGGCATGCAGACCCTTTTATGTTTACGTTTTATTATTGATAGCTGCAAGATGGCGGATGAATACATCCTGAGGTGAACAAGGCGATGCTAAATGAATATGGGCTGATAACGAGGGGACAGTGAGGCATCAATCTTTTGAGCTGTGACTGAGCTCCCACATAGCTAAACAATCCAGCACCAGCAGGGTATACAGTTGATAGATTTATTTTTTTTGGTTCACTCAAGTTACTTATTAGGTGTTTTTATAGGGGTCTTCGGGGGGGTTGGGTCGGCACTGCCTGAGATGGAAGCTCAGCTGCCACACCTAGGTCATGGCTGACCTAGTTGCCTGTAAGGGGAGCAGGGGGGGTGGGGGTTGGGGGGGTGGGGGGTGGTTTTTTGATGGGGGTTGGTTCCGGATCAGCACAATGTGAGCTTGCACGATTAGTGAGGGCTAGGAAAGAGTTGAGGAGGTGGATGGAAGTTGTCTTGAAGTGGTTTAACGATGATGGGCAAAAGAGAGTGATGGATGCTAAAGTAAACATTATGAGCTTTAAAGCGGACGGTTTGGAGGGGATTATTTACAAGGAAAGAGAGAACTTCAAATCATGAATTTACGGATTGCGACAGTGAATATCTGTGGATTGAATGATCAACATAAGAGGTATAAGGTGGCTACCTGGATTAAAACTTTGCGGGTAGATTTTATCTGTGTTCAAGAGACACATATAGAAAGCTGTAGAGCTCCTATTCTGGAACAACTAGGATATAAACTTTTGGTACACACAACGCAAGGCTCACGTACAAGAGGGGTGGCAATTCTTACTCGGAGGACCGATGTTAAAGTTGTAAGAAAGTCTGGAGATCAATGGGGGCGGTGGGTGCTACTAGAATGCTCATTAAATAGCAATAGATTTACATTGTGTTCTCTTTATGGATCTACTAGGGACGATCCGGAAATTTTTGCATTTTATAGATTCAAATTTAGCTCTATGGTCCTCCCCAATGGTTATCTGTGGGGACTTTAATATTAATGGTTTGGGGGTTCAGTGGGGCCCTTTAGGAAGTAATTACTCGGGTAGGAAAAGAAGGACTGGTAGTGCGTTAAATAACTTAATAATGAATAATGGTTTAACTGATATGTGGGCATATTTGAAGCCTACCGATCTTGGCAGTACATTTTTTTCCGCACCACATAAGATTATCTCTCGTTTAGACTATTTTTTGTCTCTCATCACCTTCTCCCCAACTCCAGTATAGAATTGCACCATGGATATTATCAGATCATAACCCATTAATCCTTACAGTTAGCTTTTCAGGGGGAGGGAAGCAACCTCGGGGATGGACCTTCGAGCGGAGGTTGCTATATGATCCAGAGTATGTCCTATATATGAAAGGTTGGATTAAAGAATTCTGGGAGTTTAACCGAGGGAGTGCAAATATAGGAATAGTCTGGGATGCTTTTAAAGCGGGGGTTAGAGGGGAGACGACCAGTTATAGTCTGCATCGACAGAAAAAGGAGCGACAACGGGAGGAGGAGGTTAAAATTAATCTAATAAAATTGGAAGAGGTATTGGCTACTACTCTTAGTCAGGGTAGGTCGGCCGACGAGGTTATACTCCGGCTTGCTATAAAAAAGGCTGAGGCGGGCGAACATATTGCCGCAAAGGCTGCAGAAGTTTATCTGGCAAAAAAAGAGCATTGCCATGAATATAATGAGCGGGTGGGGCATACACTGGCAGTAAGAGCCAGACAGAAAACTGTGGCCGGCCAGATTTCCGAAATCTATGACAAGAATAAGAGGGTAATAACAGATTCCTCAGGGATCCAAGAGACGTTTAGGCTTTTTTACCAACATTTATATACTGAAGACCCACTAGAGACGCCATTGGAAATACGAAAATATTTAGACAGAATAGCTGTAAATAAAGTTAACCCGGTTGACAGGGAGAACTTGGAACTTGGAACGTGCCTTGTCTCAAGAAGAGATAACGAGAGCCTTACAAGATTTACCTTCCGGCAAGGCGGTCGGACCAGATCAGATTCCGTTGGAGTTTTATAAAATATTTATAGATATTATTGGATCGGATCTGTGTGAGGTAATTCTGCAGGCTCAAAGGGGGGGCCCCGCACCTGAGTCTTGGGCTGGAGCGGATGTTGTGGTCTTTTTAAAAAAAGACAAGCCACCGAGGGAGCCAGGTTCATACCGCCCCATAACATTACTGAACAGCGATGTGAATTTTTTTTCGAAAGCTAAGGCCACAAGGTTAAATAAAATTATAAAGAAAAGTATTCATCCATGTCAAAATGGGTTTATAATGGGTCGCGGGACCACCCAGCATGTACGGCGAGTGATAACACTCTTGGATGCAACAGAGACCTCAGGAGACCCTATGTCCGCCTTGTTGCTTGATGCTGAAAAAGCATTTGATAGGGTCTCCTGGGGGTTTTTATGGGAATCATTGAGAGGGTTTGGGCTGGGGGAGGGTTTCATTAAAACTATTCAATTTGTCAAAATTCCAACAATTACCAGGAAGACGGATCCAAATATGATAAAAAGCCCCACGAAGACAGGTCGACGGGCAGATGTAATCTGTTGTAACAGCCCATAAAAAACGCCAATCCAATTCTAGTAGACGAATCCGTATGACACAATTAAAAGGCCCCACAGAGAAAAGTCAATGGGAAAATGTAATTAGTAGCGCCTCTATGTCCACTATGTGTCCTAAACAATTTCCAATAATTCAAAAGGTCAAGTGTATTGCACTGTGGCCCAAATTCACTCTAAGCAGATACGAAGATTCCTCAGCATCGCGACCGAAACTTCCTCTCTCGTCCGTGTTAAAAAAAACACGGAAGAGAGAGGGAGTTTTACTGTTGACTTTTCTCTGTGGGGCCTTTTAATTGTGTCATTCGGATTCGTCTACTAGAATTGCATTGGCGTTTTTTATGGGCTGTTACAACAGATTACATCTGCCCGTTGACCTGTCTTCGTGGGGCTTTTTATCATATTTGGAAGAAGTTACTTTTCTATTAATCTTGGCCTATTGGAATTCTTGAGCTGCGCACCCCCACTTGTCATAACACTATTAAGAAGCACTGACTCCTACTTGCCCAAATCCCATGCATACGTAAAAAAAAAAATGGATCCAGCAGTACAGCTTTCTCCTACATCTCTCCTAAAGTGTGGAAGGACCTGCAACTACACATACGATCCTCCTCCTCACTTCTTGATTTCAGCAAGAAGCTGAAGACCTGACTTTCTGAGTAGCATTTATTTATTTATTTTATTTGCAGAGTTTTATATAGCGCTGGCTAGACCCGGAGGTATCAGAGCGCTTTACATGAGGATCAGCGAGTTACAAGTTACAAAATTACATCAGTTACAGGAGCCAAGTATAACATAGGAGAAAAACAGTGAATACACAATAACATGGGTTATTAGTGCATAGCATAGCCAAGACACACGTCAAATGGGGCATGGAAGGTAGGGGGGGACTGGTAATAAGGGGTAAGGAATGCATAATCGCGTCAGGCACACCGTCAAGAGGGAAAGTACTTACAAAACAGTCACAGTAAAAGACATACAAACCGGCTGGGGACCAACAATCATAAACATCCCGTGAATCGGTGATAGTATAAGATGGGAGGGGAGTAGGAGACCAAAGGGGGAGGACGACTTGAGGAAAAGAACAGACAGGCGAACAAGGAGCAGTCCAGCAACAATGAGGGTAGGTCAAAACCACCAAGATGGAGGACCCAGGCCATGGGAACCGACAGCATCAACCCAAAATGGCGGAACACACAAAAATCCAACACGAAAACCACAAGGCATCAGACTCGAAGGCTTCACATAGGGTTGGATGGGGGAGGCAGCCACATGACCACAAAGGGAGGAGGGCAGGACACCGCCGATCACAAAGCGGGTTGTCGACGTACACACACCCGGGGCTCCAGGGGAAGCAGCATCACCATTCAGAATGCCGCAAAGACAGGGGAACGTCAGATTCAGGCACCAGGCAACAGCCCCGGAGAGGTGGAGGCAGCAGCGGGGACCAGGAGGGCGTGCCTCCCCAGAACTCAAGAAGCAAAACAAGCTCAGGGGCACTGGTCAGCAGCGCCGCAGTACTCACTGCCCCTGAACCCCCACCGGGAGAAGCAAGACTCATGCATCTCCGCCGTCGCTAGGGAGGCGGTGCAAGAGGACAGGCAACCGCAGCAAAACCCGGAGGGTAGGGGCCGGCCAGGAGGGTAGATCCCTAGCCGATCCCCTCCCCAGGCACCCAGGCATACCCCACCGGTCATCAGCCGCTGAAATGGCTCTGAAAAGAGCATCTGCATAACATCTCAACTAGTCACATAAGAACAATCCCTCCCAAGCAATGAGATCTCTTTGGTGGTCGCTTCCTTCATTGATATTCACTATCTGTTTCCCTTTCTTTGGTTGTATGTCTTTTTCTGCTTCTTTTACATGCCCTTATTTTACTTCTCCTTCTTTACTTTGTTATATCTTTACTTCTCACGTATATGAATACAATGTAAATTTCTTTTTCTTCGTCCCTTATACTTCATTCTATCTTCACCTAACCCTGATGGTAATATTTCCTTTAATCTTATTTTTTGCTTAATTGAATTACATTACATCACTATTAACCTTTACAAGTAATTAAAATAAGCTATCTAATTTTAAACCCAATGTAATTAATTAATTAATTTTCAATTCTAGTTCTTAAAAAAACTTTATCACCTCTGTATCTCACACTTTTTGTATATCTATGTTATTAAAGCTAAATAAATAATAATCTTATTGTAATCCTAACACAAGCCAAACCCTATTCACATAATACTTGAATTTAAATAATGTCATTAAAATTAAATTAACATGTATTGCAATATATTTAATCACACTCTATCCCTAAATGAAATTAAAAGAAAATGAATTTGCAGGAATTAAAACTGTATTGTAATTATGATAACAATAATCTATTATAATATTAAATATATTTATTTTGAAATTCATTTTATTCAACACCTTAAACCTTAAAGCTGACCCTTACCCTGACCTTTTGTTAACTTTAGCTGTGTTGGTTTGCAGTTAGTTACAGTAATACTAACTCTAAACCTATACTGAATAGTTGTGCATTAAGAAGTATTTACTAATAATATATGATTTTTAACCCTATTACTGAATATATATTTACATTTACTCTTTGAGTGTGATATGAGTAATATTCACATTTTCCATACTCCAGAGGGCTTTCCTGTATAGACCCCTGCCTCCAGTGCTGGATTAAACCTTGAGGAGGCCCCAGGGCAGTCGAAAATTTGGCCCCCCTCGCAAATTATTTCCTAATACGTTTTTAATTTTACCAACCAACAGTTTTAATAAACCAATTTTATTACACAAAACTAAACATTAGCAATTATTAATGTTATTAAACAAAAATATATTTTTTTAAATTTTAATAAACCAGCAAATCTTTATATATTTACTTTCCTCAATTTATTTGTGGTGAAATTTTTCAGCATACCTTGGAAGTCTACCTTTTGCAAGACGTCGTATTCAGTGGAGTCTTTAATGTAAAGTTTTCATTTCTTTGAGTTGATTAATTTTTTTAATCTTTTGGAAACAATTTAAGAAAGGTTGATTGTTATTTTCTTTCAAGATCAAATCAATATTATTTTTGCCCGTTGTCGCAGGGCCCCTAAAAGGAGTGGGGCCCATAGGCCGGTGCCTACTTTGTCTAATTGGTAATCCAGAACTGCCTACCTCATCTGCCTCTTCCCCGCCAGGCATGATTAGATGCTCCCCTTCCATTAAAGACCCAAACAGCCTGTCTTCCCCCCTGAGGTAGGCAGATTGGGTACTTTTTACCCCTAATTTGCGAACCCAGGTGGGTAAGAGGAACAGAAAGCGCCACTAGGCAGTGGGGATTTTTTTTTACAAAAGTGGTGGGGGTAAGCCTGTAGCCTGTGGTGTGTTGTTGGACCTTTTCTGCCCTTGTGGAGTACAGTTTTTATCAGGAGATGAGTAGGATACATAGTAGTAGAAAATTAATTTTATCTACATGTCTTGATTCCAAATGTAAGCTCTTAAAACACACATAAAATGGGTAATAAACAATTCAGAGTGATAGAAGTAAACCCTATTCCTGAACTCAGGTTCAAGGGAACAATTATAAAAATGCATAGCTTTCCTTTGGACCCATGTTTCACTGATTAGAGTTTACCATATTGTTGGAAAGTGGATTATTGGTAGGGTTAAGTATGTACTTACCACTGGAAATAAGGTGACCAACCCTGTATAGGTTGCAGTAAAGGTCTCAGTAAATTAGCTCCTTGCTCAACCCTTGGTAGCTGACAGCGGGCAGTCATGCCTAACTTAGGAGAAAGTTATGTAAAGCATTCAAAACACCAATACATCAAACAAATAAGACACAACACACAATAAAAATCCACACTAATTTATAAAAATAAGAAATATTTGTATCTTTAAAATGGCAACAAAATGACAAAAATCTAATTTAAGGAACTGGAGATATTAATTCTTAAAGATTGACCACATTATAGTGCTTAAAAACATATAGTGTCACTCTGGGACATCTGGTTTCACTTTACCAGTACAAATTCAAAATTTGAGGCCAACTGCAATGGAGCCCTGGTCGGATACATTAAGCGGGAGGCCCCTGACAAACTTTTACCTTCAGACTTAGAAACTTATTTGGAGCTTTTTCTTCTGATGTCGATCGACCCTCCACAGCAGGCTTGATTCTGTGAGGGTTCACTTGCTTGACTTTCTGTGAGGCCCTGGTCAAATCCTGAAAGTCTGGAGCTCCGGAGCTTTCAGCAGGACAAACCTGAAATCCAGGCTGTGTCGCGGTTGAAGGTAGTCGGCTTAGCTCTCGACGTCGGGTCGGTCACCTCATGGAGCTTTTTCACAAAAGTTCTCCAAACTTCGGCAGGTGCTTCCTGAAGGTTCCCTGGTCGGTTCACAGTGTGCAAAACACCAATCCAAAGGTCTGGAATCTCCTAGATGGTCTCTGGTATATCTGCACTACAATTCCAACAGTGCACCTGGACAAATCCTTAAAAGTCAACTTGATGCACTCCAGTATGGGGACTCTTGGTGGAGATGATGCATGTGGGCTCTGTTAACCTATAACTTGCAGGAAGTCCACTCCATAATCCTTCTTTAAGCAAGGTACAGTCCCTAGGGCTGTAGTACCAGATAGTGCAGCAGGCGCAGTCTATCAGAGTGCAGGCCTTTGGGTGCAAATCCAGATTCCAGCAGGGCAGTCCTTCTTCTCATTGTAGTTTCAAGCAGCAAATCTGAGAAACTATGCAGCTCTCACATATATATTCAGTGTTCTGGGGTGACAAGCAGTGGGGCTCCTCTGTATGATGAGATGCTGGGTGCCACACAAAAGCATGACAACGTCCTCCAAAGTGTGGCATTTTCTTGTTCCACAAAGCACTGCACTTCCAATATCCAACATGGATGATTTCTCTCCAGAGGAGTAAGAGCTGGCTAAACCAACCCAGAGTGTGGCTAATTTCCATTAGCTCTCCTCCCCCTGACCTCTGCAAATTCCTCTTCTAAGCCTGCCATCTGGCTGGGGGCACAGGATGTGGGGGTAGGTACGTCTGGCACTCCTTACTTATCTGCTCTCTCTCTCTTTAAGCTCAGTTTTAAATTCCCAGCCCCCTCTTTATGACCCATCATCCGCAGCTTCAGAGCTCTCTTCATCAGATTACCCCTGCTCTATGCTGCCACTTCTCACCTCATCAAGGCAGCCTGACTAAGCCTATTACGACTGACCAATCAGCTTGAAGGCTGGAATTTGGCTCACAAAAAAGAAAGTTCTATAACTTATTTGTTGTACCAGTTATGATAAATTCAACAGTGGCAAGTTGTTGGATATATCACTACCAATCTTTTGAGTCTTTCCCTCACCAGGACATATAAAACATATTTTATACAGTCCCTGCCTATAGTTACGTGGCTCCTCTACCTCTGGGACACCTAGGGGAGACCTTGGGGGTGCTTAGTATGTAAAAATAAGGTAGATTATCACTTTTAAAGTGCCCATACTACCAAAGACCATACTACTAAAGACAGTCTGCAAAGCAAGGATGCCTTTCAAATGACAGCAGGTGCTCAGCAGTGCACACATGCAAGTGTAGGAAATCTGCTTTATACGATCGCCAAATGCGATGCAGCGCGCGCAACGAAATTCGTTTTATTTATTTATATGTTTACTTACCTCTAATCGGCCGTAATCCGTAGTTTACTACCCCCCACCCTGTCCCTCCCCCGCCCCACGTCAGCGCCCGGCAGCACTCCCACCACGGGCCGCTACTGGACGGCTATACCAGAGGCTGATACTGACATTGGATTTAGAAGGCTCCAACCACTGTAAGAACATTTTTCAAGCTGGTAAGTGCTGGAGCTTAGCGCGAGTGAGCTGTTAAAGGCTGTTAAAAGCGGTTGCTGAGTTTAATCTTTGCCCTCTGCCTCTTTGAGAAGTCCAAAGCATAAGGAGGGGAGGAAAAGGCTTAAAGGAGCTTACGCGTTGGAGAGTTTTCTGGCTGCAGGTCACTGGTCGAGGTTCTCTCTCTCTACCTGGATATAAGCAGAATCGCCTAGAGACTGGACGCAATGGGAAAGCATTTAAAAGCCCCAAATACACTTGCAAATATGGAAACTGTGCCCACCAACAAAATTAAAGTGCGCACAGCTCAGTTGAAGGCAGCGGCAGCAGCAAGAGCCGAGTGCAGTTTAAAATCAAGGTGTGGCTCTGCACTCCCAAGCCCTCTGAGCTCCGAGGAAGACGCGTTGGAGTCTAGAAGGGAGACTGCAACCGGAGATAAAGTCATGAAGAATGCATCACAAGGGCAGCTGGGCGATGGAATAAGGCTTGAGGAAGAGCTCCCCCCTCACAAAACAATGTATCAGGCTCCTTTGTTGAAGGGGATGGAGTTTGTGAGGCCAATGTAAGGGAAGCAACTAACGGGACAGTTCGGGGGGGGAGATCCTCCTGCCCATATAGAGGCTAATGTGAAAGATAACATCATTGGCCAGGGCTGTGGGATATCAAAAGATTATCCATTGTTCCTCAAAGTTAAAACAGCATCAATAACATCATCATCAGTCTTGCATCCCTCTTCCATTGATATACAGGGAAGTTCACTACAGGGGGATCTGTCAGCAGCTTCGTCCCTCCAAAAGGAAACCAGTACTTTAGTGGACTCCCAGCCACCGCCAGAGCCTCAGCTACAGCCACAGCCTCAGCCACAGCTACAGCTACAGTTTCAGCAAGGGTCCTACCCTCAAAATGGAGGAGTAGGCGGGGAGATAACATCACAGGAAGAACTACTGGCAGAGGCAGGCAAACCTCCATCTAAGATATCAGGGCAGCAGCAAGGAGAGGCGACCTCTATGCAATGCGACATAAAGACCATGCTAAATCTTATCCTGGATGAGATAAGAGAATTGAAGATTACAGAAGCCAGTGAGATAGCGTCTCTCTATCATTGCTTAACGAAAATCGAGGCTGCAGTTGGTGCCCTCCCCGTCAGAATGCAAGAGGCAGAGGGCCGAATTTCTCAGCTCGAGGATCAGATGAACCCCATGCAGCAGCAAGTCAACTCCACCAGAAAAGAAAAAGCTTCACTGGAGAGCAAGCTCGAGGAGGTGGAGAACCACTCAAGGTGGTCTAACCTACACTTAGTTGGTATTCCTGAAGGATGTGAAGGGGGCCAAACAATTCAATGGGTCGAGTCATTCATTAAAAAGAATGTTATCCCAGAATTTTCTGGGGACCTTACTATTACAAGAGCCCACAGGGTACCATCTCAGCCATTCCCAAACTCCAAATTACCACGAACAATTTTAGTGAATTTCGCAGACTATCGGATTAAAGATCTGATACCCACTAAAGCCATCTGGTGATGAAGGAGTCAGTTGCCGTATTTTTTCTGACATGTCTGCAGCAGTGGCACGTTGGCGAAAAGAGTTTGTTAAGCTGCTGTATTTATTTGAAGCCCAGGGCGCACAGGCTGTGATAGCACAGCAGTCTAAGTTAAGAGTTATAGGAAGAGGAAAATTCCACATGTTTGCTAATGTCGACGAAGCCCAGAAAATACTACAAGAAATATCCACTGGGATATAGATCAGTATTGTATAGTAAAATGGTTCTGGGCATCAGGGGGGGAGGGACTGATCCCATAGGGTGCAATAACATGGCACCCAATGGGGAGAACCACCTGAAAGGAGAGGGGTATGGTGGGCAATTCCCCTTCATCTGGGGGGGTTTTGGGCACAGGGGGGGGCAAATAGGGGTGTGGGCACTGAGGGAGGGTGGTGGAGTTAACCCCTTCGGTGCTCATGACGAGCTGGACTCATCATGGCACAAGGTGGGCGTGTGCTCATGACGAGTCCAGCTCGTCATGGCACCCACCCACGGGGGAAGCGCTGGCGCTCCCCCTGTGGGATGCCGATCTGGGTATTTTTACTGGGGAAGGCAGGGGAAGCCCTTCCCCTGCCTCCCCCCGACCCCCGTACACGTCATTGAAGGTTTCCCTTTCTTCCCTGACGCGCTGGAAGCCATTTGGGGAGTGGCGCCTTGGGCAAGGGTCACTCCCCTTTGGGGGCATTGTTTGTGGCTGTCTGCCCCCGGGGGGGGGGCAGATCTCCCAATTTTTTTTTGATATAGTGCCCACTAGACCACCAGGGATTTATTTGTGGAGAGTGACCCCTTGGGCAAGGGTCGCTCTCCTTTGGGGGCAATATTTGTGGCTGTGTCTGCACCCCAGGGGACAGATCGCCATTTTTTTTTAAATTAGGCCCACTAGACCACCAGGGATTTGTTTGTGGGGAGTGGCCCCTTGGGCAAGGGTCGCTCCCTTTGGGGAGCATTAATTTGGCCGTTTCTGCCCCCTGGGTGGGCAGATCGGCTGATTTTTTTTTGTATGGCCACTAGGCCACCAGGGATTTATTTGTGGGGAGTGGCCCCTTGGGCAAGGGTCGCTCCTCCTTGGGGGCATTGTTTGTGACTGTCTGCTTCCATGGGGGGGGCAGATTTCGCCATTTGTTTTATATAGTGCCCACTAGACCACCAGGGATTTATTTGTGGAGAGTGACCCCTTGGGCAAGGGTCGCTCTCCTTTGGGGGCAATATTTGTGGCTGTGTCTGCCCCCAGGGGCCAGATCGCCATTTTTTTTAAAAATTAGGCCCACTAGACCACCAGGGATTTGTTTGTGGGAGTGGCCCCTTGGGCAGGGTCGCTCCCCTTTGGGGAGCATTAATTTGGCCGTTTCTGCCCCCTGGGTGGGCAGATTGGCAGATTTTTTTTTGTATGGCCACTAGGCCACCAGGGATTTATTTGTGGGAGTGGCCCCTTGGGCAAGGGTCGCTCCCCTTGGGGGCATTGTTTGTGACTGTCTGCTTCCATGGGGGGGTGGCAGATTTCGCCATTTGTTTTATATTGGGCCCACTAGACCACCAGGGATTTATTTGTGGAGAGTGACCCCTTGGTCAAGGGTCGCTCTCCTTTGGGGGCAATGTTTGTGGCTGAGTCTGGTGGGCAGATCTCACCATGTTTTTTTAAAATTGGGCCCACTAGACCACCAGGGATTTGTTTGTGGGGAGTGGCCCCTTGGGCAGGGGTTGCTCCTCTTCGGGGAGCATTAATTTGGCCGTTTCTGCCACCCTGAGGGGCAGATCGGCTGATTTGTTTTTTGTAGGGCCACTAGGCCACCAGGGTTTTTTTATGTTGGGGAGCGGCCCCTTGGACAAGGGTCGCTCCCCTTTATGGGAGGATGATTGTGGCCATTTCTGCCCTCTTTGGGTGGCAGAATAGCAGTATGTTTTTAGGCCCATCTGCCCCCAAGGGGGCAGAAGCCACTAGACACCAGGGTTTTTTAATTTTTGTGTTGGGGAGTGGCCTCAAGGGCAAGGGTTGCTCCCTTTTACGGGGGTGAATATTTTATTTATACTCTTAGGCCCACCTACCTCTTAGCTTGGCTGGTGGATTGTGTGTGGACTGGTGCATTATTTGCATATGTGATTGTAATGTTTTTTTCTCCTTTTATTCTAGTGTAAAGCTTTTGATTCCTGTTTGCGGTTTCGACAGTGGTTGTTCTGCAGTTTTGCGTAGTTGCATTTTTTGGTAAGAAAAACATTTTTGTTGTATTTACTCCAAATGAGTATTATTTCTCATGTATGAATGAATTTTTTTGTAAGTGGTGTCATAATGGCAGCATATTTAGTTAGTGTTTTGAGCATGAAATTCTTTGCGATGTGTTTTGCATTGTCTTATGTGTAATTTTCTTTTCTCTTTCTTTTTAGTGGGATATTGTTGATCCATACTGTGTCTGTGCAGAGTAGGTGGTGGTGAGTTTAGCTGCTTCTGGCAAGTGAGTGGTATCGTTTTGGAGTATATAGGTATTTCTGATAAAGGTGCATTTTGTTTATTACTTATTTTACAAAGTGTTTGTTGTTGTTGACTTGTTTGACAAGTTACCTTTATTAGTAAGCATTATGGCTAGCCGTAGAATGACTGCTCAGCAGGTGGTTGGTATGCTTCTTGAATCTTCCTCTGAGCAGGATTATGAGACTGACAGTGCGTCTGAGGGAGAGGAGGGAGGGGAAGATTCAGGCAGTGAGTTTTCTCTCCACATGGAATCATCGGATGATGAAGGTACTCTCATTGCAGATGAAGCTACTCTTGGTGTGGATGAAGCTACTTTCAGTGAGGATGAAGTGCCTGTTTTAGAGGAGGATACTGCTGTGCCGATGGTGCAAGAGGCATCTGGATTGCAGCCTGAGGCTGCTAGGCTTCCTACTGGAAGTGCTGGACTCTGGGTTGATCCAAACATGGTGCAGCCGGTGTTGCCTGCCTTTAGTGGTGATGCAGGGTGTAGAGTGGATTGTGAAAATTTTTTGCCTATACAGTTTTTTCAATTGTTTATGGATGATGTATTTTTGGGTGAGATTGTTGAGCAGACTAATTTGTATGCTGAACAGTTTTTTTGGGACAACAGTGACAAACTTAGGCCCCACTCTAGAGCTACCCGGTGGACTCCCATAAATCTGGAAGAGATGAAGAGGTTTTTGGGTTTGACTTTATTGATGGGTTTGATAAGGAAGCCGTCCATGGCTTCATATTGGTCTACCAATCCCTTGATGGCAACGGCCATATTTCCTGCAGTTATGACTCGTGATTGATATTTACTTTTGCTACAGATGCTGCATTTTGTTGATAATTCTTTGGCGTTGTCATGAGATCACCCTGACTGTGACCGTCTTTTTAAGATTCGGCCTGTTCTTGATCACTCTGTAGATCGATTTTCAGAGATCTATACTCCAGGGAAAGAAATATCTATTGATGAGTCTTTGGTCTTGTTCAAGGGCCGTTTGGTTTTTAGGCAGTACATCCCTAGCAAGAGGGCACGCTATGGAATTAAGCTGTATATGTTGTCTGAGAGTAGGACAGGATATGTTTTTAATTTCCGTGTGTACACTGGTAGGGATTCCACTATTGACCCCCCTGGTTGTCTGTCCACTTTTGGAGTTTCAGAGAAAATTGTGTGGGATCTTGCTAGAGGACTGTTTAACAGAGGCCACCATTTGTACCTTGATAACTTCTACACTGCTGTGCAATTGTTTAAGGAATTGTTCAAAGTGGACACTTTTGCTTGTGGCACAATCAGCTCTAACCGTAAAGGTTATCCAAAAGAGCTTGTTTGCAAAAAACTTCAGAGGGGACAGTGCAGTTCCTTGCGTAGTGATGAACTACTAGCTGTGAAATTTGTGGACAGGAGGGATGTGTACATGCTGACTACCATCCATGATGAGAGTACTTCACCTGTGGCTGTTTGGGTCAGATTGCTGAAGTGCACAAACCTGTGTGCATTTTAGACTACAATAAGCACATGGGTGGTGTTGACAGAGTAGATCAGAGGTTGGAACCTTACACTGCTATTCGTAAGGCTTACGTTGGCCATCCATCTCTTCAATTTAGCAACTTTCAATGCTTTTGTTGTGTTCAAGGAGTGTTCTCCTGCGTCAAAGTTAACTTTTGTTCAGTTTCAGCAGTCTGTGATAGGCAGTCTTGTTGTTGTGGAACAGGCAAGTGTTCCTAGAGTTGGAGTGGTGGAGGATGTGGCTCGATTGAAAGATCGCCACTTTCCTGATTACATTTCTCCCACACCCTCGAAAGACTTTCCCACAAGAGATGTAGAGTCTGTTGGCAAAGAGGTACGCGGAAGGAGACTCATATGTACTGCCCGAGTGTCCTTCTAACCTTGGGCTGTGTGTGCCTGCTTGTTTTAGAGCGTACCACACGCAAAAGAATTTTTGGGAGCATCCATGAGTGGTAAAGTGAATTGCCTGGTCTGTATTGTTTAAAAATATTTATTCTGTTTCAAGGTTGACATTAGTGCAATGTATTTAGTTTCAGATTTTGTGTTAGTAGATTTGTATCTATTTGCAATTTGTTTGTGTTTTCTTTTTTGTATAAAAAAATCCTAAATGTGATGGCGGTGTGTGTAGGCTGGCGCTTGGCTGGTGGTGTGCGTGGACAGGCGCTTGGCTGGCGATGTGCGTGGACTGGCGCTTGGCTGGCGTTGTGCGTGGTCTGGCATTTGGCTGGTGGTGTGCGTGGACTGGCGCTTGGCTGGCGGTGTGCGTGGACTGGCGCTTGGCTGGCGGTGTGCGTGTACTGGCGCTTGGCTGGCGGTGTGCGTGGATTGGCGCTTGGCTGGCCGTGTGCGTGGATTGGCGCTTGGCTGGCGGTGTGCGTGGATTGGCGCTTGGCTGGCGGTGTGCGTGGATTGGCGCTTGGCTGGCGGTGTGCGTGGACTGGCGCTTGGCTGGCAGTGTGCGTGGACTGGTGCTTGGCTGGCGGTGTGCGTGGACTGGTGCTTGGCTGGCGGTGTGCGTGGACTGGTGCTTGGCTGGCGGTGTGTGAATAGTGACTTGCTGCTGGTCACTACACACACTGCTAGCTGAGCGCCACTCCACGCAATCCATCAGCTTGTGTGGTTGCTGTGTCAGGAATGTGGGCGTGTGAAGGTGATGGGCCCTTGAATGGCGCTGTCTGCTGGTGTGAGTATTGTAATGTGATGGGCCCGCGGCTGGCGGTGTGAATGGTTTTGTATGTGTCACACGTATGAAAGGTGTATGAATGGCCTGTAAAGAGGTTGGTGCCGTGTCGTGGCTTTACAGCTCATGAGCTGTGAGTCATTGGTTCAGTTTCTCGTCCTTTCAATTATTAACAGTGAATTTCATTTTTGTGAAATCACTTGCTAATACAATTGTATATACTGAACCATCACTCACCCTCGTGCCAAATCCAACCAGTATGTGTGTGTGCTTGAGGATTAGATGGCTGTGCAGTAATATTTGTCTTTTTTGTCTTTCTGAAGCAGGGTGTACCTTGTCCCTTTTTGTGAATGTTGTAATGTGTTGGTTTCGTGCCTGGTGGTGTGAATGGTCTTGTGTGTATCATGTATGAAAGGTGTGTGAATGGCCTGTAAAGCGGTTGGTGCCTTGCCGTGGCTTTACAGCTCACGAGCTGCTAGTCACTGGTTCAGTTTTTTGTCCATTTAATTATTGACAGTGCATTTCATTTTTGTGAAATCTCTTGTTAATAACATTTTATATACTGAACCATCACTCGCCCTCGTGTCAAATCCAACCAGTATGTGTGTGTGTTTCAGGAATAGATGTCTGTGCAGGAATCTTTGTCTTTTTAGTCTCTCTGCCAAGGTGTACATTCCATCTAAGAATAACCTACCAACTGTAGATATTGTCGTAAACCCATGTGAGTACATGGTGATGTCTCTCTTGTGAATCCCAACAAGTTATTTTATCCACAATGTCCTGCAAACCTCAAAATGTCTGTCACATTTTCCTTGCAATATTGTGCCAAAATTTTCACGCTGCAGAAATAAACAACTAATTATCTCAAAACGACCTGGTTTTGCAAGGAGGTCACCTGGGTTTTGGCCCGTTCTCGGCGGCCATCTATGAAACCTACCAAACCCACACATTTCTAAAGCTAGACACCCGGGGCTTCCAGGGAGGTATGGCTTGCATGGATCCTCCAACGTTTCCTTACCAGAATCCCTGCAAACCTCAACTTTAGCTGAAAAAATCACTTTTTTCACACATTTTTGTGTTGGAAAGTTGTGGCATCACCGGGCTCACACAAATTTCCTACCACCCAGCGTTCCCAATAAAAATGGTGCCTCACTTGTGTGGGAGGCCCAAGTACCCCGCGACAGGCAAAGGCCCAAAACGTAGTGAGGCGACATCAAAATTGCCTATCTCAAAACCACCTGGTTTTGCAGAGAGTCACCTGGGTTTTGGCCCGTGCTCGGCGGCCATCAAGGAAACCTACCAAACCCACACATTTCTGAAAACTAGACACCCGGGGCTTCCAGGGAGATATGGCTTGCGTGGATCCCCCAATGTGTCCTTGCCCAGAATCCCTGCAAACCTCAATTTTAGCTGAAAAAAATCACTTTTTCACACATTTTTGTGTGGGAAAGTTGTGGCATCACCGGGCTCACACAAATTTCCTACCACCCAGCGCTCCCAGCTCTCCCGATAAAAATGGTGCCTCACTTGTGTGGAGGCCCAAGTACCCGCGACAGGCAAGGGCCCAAAACGTAGTGAGGCGACATCAAGATTGCCTATCTCAAAACCACCTGGTTTTGCAAAGGAGTCACCTGGTTTTGGCCCGTGCTCGGCGGCCATCTAGGAAACCTACCAAACCCACACATTTCTGAAAACAAGACACCTGGTGGCTTCCAGGGAGAGTATGGCTTGCGTGGATCTCCCAACGTTTCTACCCAGAATCCCCTGCAAACCTCAATTTTAGCTGAAAAATCACTTTTTCACACATTTTGTGTGGGAAAGTTGTGGCATCACCGGGCTCACACAAATTTCCTACCACCCAGCATTCCCCCAGCTCTCCCGATAAAAATGGTGCCTCACTTGTGTGGGAGGCCCAAGTACCCGCGACAGGCAAGGGCCCAAAACGTAGTGAGGCAACATCAAAATTGCCTATCAAAAAATGTTTTGGGCCCTTCCCTGTCGTGGGTACTTGGGCCTCCCACATGAGTGAGGCACCATTTTTATCAGGGGAGATGGGGGAACGCTGGGTGGTAGGAAATTTGTGTCAGCCCGGTGATGCCACAACTTTCCCACACAAAAATGTGTGAAAAAAATGATTTTTTCAGCTAAAATTGAGGTTTGCAGGGGATTCTGGGTAAGGAAACGTTGGGGGACCCATGCAAGCCATATCTCCCTGGAAGCCCCCGGGTGTCTAGTTTTCATAAATGTGTGGGTTTGGTAGGTTTCCCTAGATGGCCGCCGAACACGGGGCCAAAAACCCTGGTGACCCCCCTTGCAAAACCAGGTGGTTTTGAGATAGGCAATTTTGATGTCGCCTCACTACGTTTAGGGCCCTTGCCTGTCGCGGGTACTTGGGCCTTCCACACAAGTGAGGCACCATTTTTATTGGGAGACCTGGGGGAACGCTGGGTGGTAGGAAATTTGTGTGAGCCCGGTGATGCCACAACTTTCCCACACAAAAATGTGTGAAAAAAGTGATTTTTTCAGCTAAAATTGAGGTTTCCAGGGATTCTGGGTAAGGAAACGTTGGGGGATCCACGCAAGCCATACCTCCCTGGAATCCCCCGGGTGTCTAGTTATCAGAAATGTGTGGGTTTGGTAGGTTTCCCTAGGTGGCCGCCGAGCACGGGGCCGAAAACCCAGGTGACCCCCCTTGCAAAACCAGGTTGTTTTGATGTCGCCTCACTACATTTTGTGCCCTTGCCTGTCGCAGGTAGTTGAGCCTCCCACACGTGTGAGGCACCGTTTTTATCAGGAGACCCGGGGGAACGCTGGGTGGTAGGAAATTTGTGTCAGCCCGGTGATGCCACAACTTTCCCACACAAAAATGTGTGAAAAAGTGAATGTTTCAGCTAAAATTGAGGTTTGCAGGGGATTCTGGGTAAGGAAACGTTGGGGGATCCACGCAAGCCATGCCTCCCTGGAATCCCCCGGGTGTCTAGTTTTCAGAAATGTGTGGGTTTGGTAAGTTTCCTTAGGTGGCCGCCGAGCACCGGGCCAAAAACCCAGGTTACCCCACTTGCAAAACCAGGTTGTTTTGTGATGGGCAATTTTGATGTCGCCTCACTACGTTTTGTGCCCTTGCCTGACGCGGGTAGTTGGGCCTCCCACACGTGTGAGGCACCGTTTTTATTGAGAGACCCGTGGGAACGCTGGGTGGTAGGAAATTTGTGTTAGCCCGGTGATGCCACAACTTTCCCACACAAAAATGTGTGAAAAAAGTGAATTTTTTCAGCTAAAATTGAGGTTTGCAGGGGATTCTGGGTAAGGAAACATTGGGGGATCCACGCAAGCCATACCTCCCTGGAATTCCCTGGGTGTCTAGTTTTCAGAAATGTGTGGGTTTGGTAGGTTTCCCTAGGTGCCGGCAGAGCTGGGGTTCAAAAACTACAGCTAGGCACTTTGCCAAAAAAGGGTCATTTTTCACTGCGAAATTGAGGTGTGTCCACGTTGCATTTTGCGCCGTTTCCTATCGCGGGCACTAGGCCGACCCACACAAGTGAGGTACCATTTTTCTTGGAAGACTTTGGGGAACGCGGGGTGCGTGGAAATTTGTGGATCCACGCAGATTCCAGAACTTTCCACCACAGAAATGTGGGGAAAATGTGTTTTTTTTTGCCAATTTTTTAGGTTTGCATGGGATTCTCGGTAACAGAACCTGGTGGGAGGCAGTCAAGTCACCCCATCCTGCATTCCCCTAGGTGTCTAGTTTTCAAAAATGTATAGGTTTGCTAGGTTTCCCTAGGTGCCGGCAGAGCTATGGTTCAAAAACTACAGCTAGGCACTTTGCCAAAAAAGGGTCATTTTTCACAGCAAAATTGAGGTGTGTCCACGTTGCGTTTTGCGCCGTTTCCTGTCGCGGGCACTAGGCCGACCCACACAAGTGAGGTACCATTTTTCTCGGAAGACTTTGGGGAACGTGGGGTGGGTGTAAATTTGTGGATGCACGCAGATTCCAGAACTTTCCACCACAGAAATGTGGAGAAACTGTGTTTTTTTTTGCCAATGTTTTAGGTTTGCAAGGGATTCTGGGTAACAGAACCTGGTGGGAGGCAGTCAAGTCACCCCATCCTGGATTCCCCTTGGTGTCTAGTTTTCAAAAATGTATAGGTTTGCTAGGTTTCCCTAGGTGCCGGCAGAGCTATTGTTCAAAAACTACAGCTAGGCACTTTGCCAAAAAAGGGTCATTTTTCACTGCGAAATTGAGGTGTGTCCACGTTGCGTTTTGCTCCGTTTCCTGTTGCGGGCACTAGGCTGACCCACGCAAGTGAGGTACCATTTTTCTCAGAAGACTTTGGGGAATGCAGGGTGGGTAGAAATTTGTGGATCCACGCAAATTCCAGAACTTTACACCACAGAAATGTGAGGAAAATGTGTTTTTTTGACAAATATTTAGGTTTGCAAGGGATTCCGGGTAACATAACCTGGTGAGAGGCAGTCAATTCACCCCATCCTGGATTCCCCTGGGTGTCTAGTTTTCAAAAATGTATAGGTTTGCTAGTTTTCCCTAGGTGCCGGCAGAGCTAGGGTTCAAAAACTACAGCTAGGCACTTTGCAAAAAAAGGGTAATTTTTCATTGTGAAAATGTGGTGTGTTCACGTTGGGTTTTGAGCCATTTCCTGTCGTGGACACTATGCCTACCCACACAAGTGAGGTACCATTTTTATCGGGAGACTTAGGGTAATTCAGATTTGTAAAGCAACTGTTATTACCTATTGACTTTCGATGCATTTCTGCCTTCCAAATGAAAGACATTGTGTAAAAAGAAGTCATTTTAAAATATGACTGATAATTCTCATGCTAGTATGAGTATTCCCAATTTCGAAAATGTGCAAATATCTACTGTTTCTAAACTCTATATTTTGTTCCCATTTCAGAAGTACATAGGTGTCTTACATACCGATTTTTCCATGTATACATTTTCCCACAATAATTGCTATATACCCGGTACATAATAAAAAGCCATTGCAAATTGCTGCTCAGTTTTTGACTCTGGGTTCGTCGGGTTCTTGGTGAACCTACAAGTCCTATATATCCCCACAACCAGTAAGGTCCAGCGGATGTAATGGTATATTGTTTTCAAAGAGCTGTCCTAATTAGAAGAAGTTACAGGTGAAAACGTTGACACAAAAGGCTGTTTTTTTCAAATAATTTTCAATTTTTCCTATATTTAACAGTTAGTTTCTATAAAGAAACCTTGATGGATCTACACAAATGACCCCTTGCTGAATTCAGAATTTTATCTACTTTTCTAAAATGTATAGATTTTTAGGATCCATGATTGCTTTCATACCCATTTCTACCATTAACTGGAAGGGAGGTTGAAAGCACAAAAAATAGCAAAAATAGGCTTTGTCCCAGAAAAATGCCAAAACTGTGTAAAAAATGGGTTTTCTGACAAAAGTCTGTAATTCCCTAAAATCTGGGAAAATTGTGATTTCAGCCCCACAAACCCTTTTTTGATACCATTTGCAGGGAAAAACCCAGACGCTTTCATTTGCAGCCCTTTTTCCCATTTTTCCAAAAAAAACAAAATGTAGCAGTATTTTGGCTAATTTCTGGGACCCCTCCAGGGGAATCCACAAACCCTGGGTACCTTTAGAATCCCCATGATGTTGGAAGAAAAGGACGCAAATTTGGCGTGGATACCTTATGTGGTCAAAAAGTTACAGGGGCCTTAGCGCACACTACCCCAAATAGCCAAAAAAAAGGCTTAGCACGGGGGGGGAAAAGGCCTAGCAGCGAAGGGGTTAAAAAAGAAAATGAGCAGAGTTATAGATGGCAATACACTGGAAGGAAATGCATTATTGACAGCGCCTTAGACTTAAGCATCAGTTGTAGGGAAGGGTCATAAAGTCCGTATAATTACAATTATATGTAAATGGTATTTCCAACAAGCAAAAATATGGTGGATTAATAAGATGGTTAGCTTCATTCTCACCACAAATTTTGTTTCTTCAGGAAACACATCTCAAGACGAATACACCAAAGCTCTATATCCCTAAGGTCTTTTCTAAAGCTTATTTTGCATCGGCTCAGGCAGCAATAAGCGGGTTGCCATCTACTTTGGACAAGGGATAGACAGGGAAGTTGTTCAAATTCAGTTAGACTTGTACAGTAGATGGATATGGGTATTATGAAGATCAATGATATAGCTAGAGGGGCGGTGGGTCCCAAAATTTTAGGTGCCAATTTTTATTTTGTTCAAGACCTGGCAAAGGATACGTCAAATAAAACCAAGAAACAACTGAAGCCAAGGACTAAAAGAGTAATAGATGTAATAAAACAAGATTATCAATAAATTGATCCATGGCGTAAGGGTCATAGGGAAACCATGCAATATACTATTCCCGCCAACACCAGTCTGCCGCCTGTATTGATTTTTTTTTAATAGCCCGTTCTTTGATTTGTCTGAATGCAGAGATATGGGCTAACTCTTTTTCAGACCACTCGTTGGTCAAAATTGAAATTGATGTAGAGGTAGGAAAGAGGGAAAGATCCAGGTGGCAGATGGATAGACTTCTTTTAACTAACCCACAATGAATGGATAGCATGAGAGAATGGATCAAAGAGTTTTTCCAGGTTATTAAGGGTACAGCAATGCTCTTCTCTGTCTGGGGGGCCTTTAAGGCCTCAGTACGTGGGCAAATGATTGCCTATATGTCGGCGCAAACAAGGATTCAAAAGTCTCGAATAGCTGCACTCCAGCAGGCAGTTGATATAGCCTTGTTAAGAAAAAGCAGCTCTTTGGGGGAGGACATTTAGCTAAGGAACAATTAAGTAAAGCAAAACAGGGAGTTAAGGGAGTTTTTCAATATTGAAGAAATAAATAATTCACAATCATACCAGCAGAGAGTCTATGAGGAAAGCCAAATGATAGGAAAATTTTTAGCGTGAACAACTAAAGTAAAACAAGAAGCGGCAGTAATCAATGAATTAGGTGGTACCTGGGACACAGATCTTAGTGTCCGAAAAAGACACAATTGCTAAAACATTTTTAGATCACTATAATGAATTATATGCAACTGATTATAAGGTATCGAAGCAAGAAATCAGCAATACTTTCATGATATAAAACTGCCTCTAGATCCTTAGCGGGCAGAAAGAAGCTTTGATTGGAGATATTTCTGCAGCTGAAATTCTTCAGGCCTTAGCTTCAATGCCAGGAGGAAAGGCCTGTGGGAACGATGGCCTTCCGACTGAATTTTATAAGGCATTTTCGGAAGAGCTAGTACCATTCTTGCTTGAGCTTTTAATCAAAATCTGTTGCATTCTCAAGTGAACAAAGGCAAGTATTAAGTTTGAGACCATGCTCACCTCATCAATGATTAGAAGTTTCATTTTCTTCAGTACTCTTGAGACTTCATAACAAGCTTCTCCAGATAGCTTGTGATATTCCAATTTATTTTCATGTTCAACTGGTAGCATAAGTTATCGATGTAAAGTAATCCCTTTATTGTTATGTGCTGCTAATCCAGTGAGGAGATATTACAATACAAGATACATGTGATTCTGTAGTTTTGTATAGATAACTAGTCAGAAACTTTAATTAAGAAACTTTTCCTGTTCCAGCTTGACCGCTGATGTACATTACAATAGGTTTAAATGATGAGCATTGGCATTCTTTTTTTTCATGTTGCAAACCATGTTGTATCTTTTCTGTCACTTGTAGATATATTTCTTTTTGTTCAATGTTTAGTTGTTCTTCTAACTTTTCCAACTGAATAATATCCTGTTGTGCTTGTTGCATTGCAGTTTCTACTTCATTCATGGCTATTGCTGCTTCATTTTCAATAATTGGTTGTCCTAGTGGATCTTGACTTAGTGGGCCCGAACTTTGACTATCTTGAGAACTGTCTCTAAGCTATTTCAGCTGCAATAGTAGTTTCTTGTTCAATCTCATCATTTAACATTTGTAGATAAGTTGGGAAGATTGTGCATTGAATGCTATCTTTACATGCATTAGAAGAATCTTCATAGCAGTCAAAATCTCCAAGTAATTCCTCTTCACTACGCCAAGGCTTGACAGTTGCAGAAGTGCTAAATAGAAAACTTCCCTCTTATCTGGACTTCTCACAACTGAGTTTTCAGTGGTTAATATGATTTTCCTTTGACATGTTTTATCAAACATCCGTTACATCCAATTACTGCATATTTTTCTTCATTTATATTTTCTGTAATGTTTCTTTTAAAGCTGTAATGTTGAAGTATTTCATTCAGACATATGTTTTCCAGATGAGGACTCCTTTTGGGATAGTATGTATCCAACATATTAGTTTTAACAATATCTGTACTTTCTGGTTCATTCAGTGCTAAGTATTCGATTTCTTGTAATGTTTTCAATACTCAATTTCATGTGCAGGCAAGACCAAAACGTATCCAAATAATTCCTCTTGACTTTGAATATAAACTGGCAGAGCTCAACCGATCTGAACATTCATAGGATCCAATCTCTCGGTGCGAAAGCATTTTCAAGATAAAGCTGTGCAATTTCTTCCTAAGACTCTTTTCCTGTGAAATTTCTTCCCACATTTCTTTCATCTCTGTCTTTTCAGATTTAGTTATATATGATGTAACATAGCAAGCAACAGCAATTGAATTATCTGCAACATATTGAATATCCATGTTTGCATTCCACATTGTCAAAATCACTGGATTGTAGTCATTAATATACTTTGAATCTTCAGTTCTTTTTAAATTGTATGTATTCTTTGGAGATTTCTGAGTTATTGTATGCCTTACTGCTGACATAAAACTATTTACTCTTCCTTATGGAATTATTGGACATGGTAATCCAAAACGACACTTTGTATAAAATGTTCCCTTAGACTTGTATTTTCTTCGACAGTATTTGCTACATCGATGACTTTAAACCGTAAAACTTGTTGTCTCAAGGTGTTTTCTCCTCCTTTTCTTGGAATGGCACAGGTAACATACTGTTCAAAGAAAGACAAAACACTTTCATCAGTATCAGTTCCAAATTTTGGAGCATTCTTGATCCATAATAGCATGTGTATATGAGGAACACCTCTGGCCTCTGGTACTCTTTAGAAATCAGTTACTTCTCCAAGAGGAAGAATATTTTTATTGCAGATAAATGACATCATACTTTGAAACCAATGGTTAAAATATCTGCAGACATTTACAGGATCCAAGGAACATAGTTCAGCCAGGTGTCTTCAATTCAATATTTTTACATTTGAATTTGCTTCTCGTAGAAATTCAAGTAAATCGTCCCACGCATATTCAGCACAGCTAAGTGTCACAAACCATGTAGGGGTACCTAAGTTTCTTAACATACATTTAAGTTCTCCATGATGACAATACCAATACTCATTGGTACCACATTGACACGCCATCAAATTTATTAACTGAGATTCTAACTGTTCATCTTTTTGTTGAACTTTGTACATGAATTCCTTTGCAGAAACATGTGGAAGATGAACTCCTGTTTTTAATATATGGTTCACTGCATATGAAAGTGCAGACAAATCACTTTCAAAGAGAAGATGAAATATATATGGAATACACTGTCGAAATCTTGGATCTTCTGAGTACAAACTTGTCGAACGGTATTCTGAAGCTGGAATCTGTACTGCTCTGTTCATCATATCGTCCATCTTCTCCAGTGGGGAACAGCTGAGGAAAACAACGTGCTTCTAAACTTTTTCCCATACTCTCATGGGAGTTCCCTTCGCTTTCTTCATTTGAAATAATTCAATATTGATTCCTATCACGTCTTTTGATTGTAGAGGATGTATACTGTAATGTTCATAAATCTCTTCACTCCTAGACTTGTCCACTTTTTCTATTTAGCCACTTGAAATTTCTGTTTCATCTTCTAAGCATATTTCCTGTTCATCAACGCTTACATTCTTATAATAAATAGTATTCTGCACCAGATACAATGTAGCCTTTTGAAGTTTGTTAACATCTACAAACTCTTGCCATATTTTTTGACTCTTTGTTGGTACACCATTAACTAGAATAACTACAGGCTCACTTTCCTCCCTGTCTATACCAACAGTTTCAATATTTTTCCTAAAATCTAAAGGTAAGTACACAACTCTTCCTTTCAGACCCCTTTGTAAATCTGTTGGAGGCAGCTTACCTGTTTTAGGCTCCATACGAACTATAGCCTGAAACAGGTGCACAGATTGAATAAGAATGGACTCATATGTATTTAAATCTGCCAGATCAGGAGGAATACCTACCAATTCTAAGTTGTTATGTACAGCTCTAGCTGGCATTTTGTTCTCTTCTAATTTGTAAACAATATTTACAAATACGTTGATCAGTAGCCAACTCAAAACGACCTTCCACCAACAAATAAGCACCAAATTGCTCCCACTTATTATTGTTTTACTATTCACTTTTAAACTATAGATCAACATTCCTAGTTTGACTTCTATAGTGAGTACGTCAACAACAAATACAAACTATGGGGCTGATTAGGATGGAGGGCGGACTGGACTTTAGTCCGCCTGCCATCCCAGTGGAAACGGGACCGGCCGCCAGACATGCGGCGGTCCCGCACCCTCATTAGGATGCGACCGCCACCCTGGCGGTCGCATTCTGCATATTTGACATTACAGCAGCACCCGCCGCAATGCCAAATCAGCATGTTGTGCATTCCTACGCACAACGTGGCAGGCACCGTGCGGTGCCTGCCACCTTGTACATGGAACTGCAGGGGGTACCATGGGTACCCCCAAGTGCAGCCCTCACCCCCCACCCCCATGGAGGCCCGCAACAGGCCCCCAGAGCACATCTCCACCAGCCTTTCCATGGCGGCATTGCCTCCATGGAAAGGCCTTTGAGACACACATCATGATATGGATGGCGGTGCCTGCTAGGCACCGCCACCTATCAGGCCCCAACTCTGCCCAGCCGGCAATCAGAATGATGGCTGACCGGCGGAAAAGCGGCGGACGCACTTTGCGTCCGCCCCGGTACCCCCCACCATTGTAATATGGCGGGGGGTAAATCGGGTAGAGATGGCGGGTGGATCGCCACCGCCTGGCTGCCAATGGCGATCCGCCCGCCATCATAATCACCCCCTATGGGGCCTATTAGGATGGCGGGCGGACTTAGTCCGCCTGCCATCCGCGCGGTGCTGGGACCGGCCGCCAGACATGCGGCGGTCCCACACCGCTAATTAGGATGCGGCCGCATTCCACATTTCCAACATTGCGGCGGGTGCTGCTGAAGCAGCACCCACCGCAATGGTGAAAAGGCATGTTGTGCATTTACATGCACAACGTGGCAGGCACCGCGCGGTGCCTTCCAGCTTGTGCATGGCAATGGTACCCCCCAAGTGCAGCCCCCCACCCCCCTACCCCCCCGGGGGCCCGCAACGGGCCCCCAAAGTGATCACCGCCATGGAAAGGCCTTGATACACACCCATCCTAATATGGATGGCGGTGCCTGGTAGGCACCGCCACCATGTTGAGGTCCACTCCGCCCGGCCGGCAATCAGCATGATTGCCGACTCGGCAGAATGCGGCGGACGCACTTTGCGTCCGCCGCGATACCCCCGCCATAATAATATGGCGGGGTAAATCAGGTTGAGATGGCGGGCGGATCGCCACCGCCGGCCCGCCATCATAATCACCCCCATAGTTTGGTTTTTCAGATGAAACTATCTTAAACTTTGTAATTTCTTCTGCTATCTTGTCAGTACTAATATCTTCCACCTGTTCTTCAACACCTACACTTATCAAGCTCTCACTTTCTCTACACTCCTCTTGTGAACCAAAGAAACAAAACTGTGTATCATCACAAACTTTTTTTATATCTGATACTGATCCATGAAAAAGAGCTGTGTTCATTTCACTTAAACATAATGCAGGACTTTTTACATAGTAGAGTCTCCTTACTTACTTCCGCATTTCTGAGTGGTGTACTGCCAACATCTTAAATGATGGAAAATACTTTGACGCACTTTTCTTGAAAGACAAGCCAGAGAATGACCCTGCAAGTTAGTATATTTTCTTACTTTACATGGATCTAGTCCTTGTAACATCTTAAACTTCTGTTTAAGGCTTTTTTGGCATATTCTTGTAAAAAAACTCGTAATATGTCAATAGATTCCTGTTGAATACTACAAATACCACTACAATCTCACTTATATACTAGAGCTTGTGTACACCTTCCTTGAACTTCTTTAGCTATTACTTCTTCCACATTCCTAGGAACCATCTTTTCTTTTTCAATTGGACAACCATCTTTCATCTCATAGCAACGACCACTAGTATCAACTGCATGAACTAATGTATTTTGTTGAAAATAGCTTTCTTCATTAAAGAAAGGCTCAGTACTAGAAGTGTGCTTCCATTCACCAGTAAACATTTTGCAAAAGTTACTTCTATTAACCAGTCTTTTTCTTTTGCTTTTGTCCTTCATAAACAGCATTGTTTTATCCAATGTTTTCATTCTCTTCAATACCAATAAAAATAATTTTCGTTTTAATTCAAAAAGCTTTTTCTACTACACTTTCAATCTGTTGCTTTTTCTTATAAGCTGCTGATCTCTTTTTATACTTTTTTACAATCTTTCAATACATTTCTATACATTGTCTTTATATTCTCTCAGCCTTCTTTCAACATGAATTGTTTTTCCATAACATGATTTTCTATTAATATTTCCTTTTTAGTTTCCTTCCGATTGGTTGTAGAACTTTCCTTTCTCTTTTCCACATTTTGAAAATTCTTTACATTCTTTAAAAGTCTTTCAACAAACTCTTTAGTTCTCTTACCAGAAGTCTTTTTCTTCAGTGGAACATTTTGAAGTTCATCTAATTTCTGTTTTTCACTTTCCTTTAAATAGTACTCTTTTCTTTCTTGTCTTTTTCTTGCCATACTCAATCTTTCTTAGTAATAATGGTAAATATCTGAAAAAAAGAAAAGTTTAAATAGTTTCTAAAAATAATTTTATATTATTAAAATAATTATATACAAATATTCTCGTCTATAAATAAACAAATACTTCCAATTGCATTGCAAATGTCTCCATAACACAAAATTATGCGGTATATATTAAAGTGTACCTTTAAAGTGTACCTTTCCACAGACGCCTCTTCGCTGGGGTAGCTGTGCGCTATATAAATCTGGTTAACAATAACAATAACAATAACAGACTCATACAAAGTAGCCTAATCACCAATCCCTCTCCTAACATGTCTTTAACCTCACTTTTGTGCTGCACTTCATCATTCTGCGGCAACTTAGAGTGTTGGGCCTAGCCAAATATAAAGCAGCAACTCATCACATGTCTCAGCTGTAAGTCTCACCACATTCCTGAAAGCATGCATGCATATGTCTGTACCTTTTGCTAGCAGCACCATATATAAAAGAAACATACAAATAGATGTACACCTCTGTTTTACCATTCTACTACTACTCAGATATTGAGCCTAGCAAAATACAAAGCAGTAACCCTTCACATGTCTCTGTTGTAAGTCTCCCCATATTTCTAAAAGCATGCATGCATGTGTGTGTGTACCTTTTGCTAGTGACACCATATATAAAGAAGCATACAAATACATGTATACCTGTGTTTTACACGTCTAGCATCTTCAGATGGATAACACATATCAGAATACATGTGTAAGTAGAGACATACTTCAGACACAAGACCATGCAGACCTCTCTAAATACTAACAAACTACAATACACACCTCTACATATAAAGCAGCAACCCTTCATATGTCTCTGCTGTAAGTCTCACCATCTTCTTGAAAGCATGAATGCATACATCTGTACCTTTTGATAGTAGCATCATATATCAAAGAAACATACAAATAGATGTACGCCTCGTTTTATACGTCTAGCACCTTCAGATGCATAACACATATCACAATACATGTGCAAGTAGAGACATTGCTCAGTCACAAGACCATGAAGACCTTAAAACTTGAGAGACTGCACTTCACATTTCAAACAGACACCTAGATTTATGCGGCGTACTTCAAGTGAACTTTTCCACAGACTCATACAAAGTAGCATAATCACTAATTCCTCACCCGACATATCTTAAACATCACGTTTCTGCTGCTGCTGGTGCTTCATCATTCTACTACTACTCAACTATTGAGCATAGCCAAATATAAAGCAGCAACCCTTCACATGTCTCTGTTGTAAGTCTCCCCATATTTCTAAAAGCATGCATGCATGTGTGTGTACCTTTTGCTAGTGACACCATATATAAAAGAAGCATACAAGTACATGTATACCTGTGTTTTACATGTCTAGCATCTTCAGATGGATAACACATATCAGAATACATATGTAAGTAGAGACATACTTCAGACACAAGACCATGCAGACCTCTCTAAATACTAACAAACTACAATACACACCTCTACATTTAATAACATATTTCAAACATCACAGTTCTTAAATAATTTTTAAAGTTTGAAAATAAAGCTAATACATAATACACCTCACAAATTTGTAACTCACCTTTCAAATAGTATTATAGAATATGAAATATCAGAAACTCAAAAATGTTCTTTTGCACACAATCAATGTAATGCACCACTCTCAACAAGGTAAAACCAGTAATGGCCAACTTTCCCTCTCTTTCTCCACACAAATAAATGTAAGTAACAAATCACATTCCTTCCTACATTATTTCAAATTGTGAAACACATTTCTTTTGGTTAAACATATTAACTGTTACCAGCTGACTTCTAAAAGTGCCCAAACTGGTTCAATAATTTTCTGGAGTCGCGAATCCACCGCGGTGCCTCAGTAAAGCGTTGCGATGGAGCCACTGAATCCATACGGGAGTTCAAAACATATTACTAATAATGCTAGTATTATTTTTTAAGAACACACCACTTCTAAACATACTACTGATTTGGGAAATCTTACTTTAATAATATATCACTTATATATAAATTACAGTTTCATATTTTAAACCCACAGTTAAGTTTCAAACCTTCCCCCATTCTGCTTAATCCCAGTTTCCATAGTAACAGTTTCTGCAACATTCAACTGTACTGGCAGGTCACAAGTTCAACATATTTTCAAGTTCAGCACAGTAGCTTACAAATGCAAATAGCAGGTGTGGTTGACTTTTGTAAAATATTACCTAATCCTATCTACTGTACCTTTCAAACATTTTTTAAAAACCAATAAGAAACATGCTTCTTTAAGAAAGTATCATGCATCCGATTTTTGAGTGTACAATGTTCATGAACAGCCAATCAGTCATCTGCTTTTTCAAAAACAGCATCTTGTCCACCATTTTAGATACCTCTCATTCTACCAACTGACTACCTCAGCTACAGATATCTTCTCATTACTTCCAGACATCCCTTCAAGATGCTTACAGTATGGATTGTATGGCACAGCTATGTTTTCTGGTGCAAAAGGTATGCTGAACACAGAGGTATTGACAAAGACCTATCTTTGCAAAATGTGGATATTAAATGGATGCACAGAGAGGATTAAAGTGGCACCAATTGATGCCTTTTGTTTAAACCTTTTTGCATCTTCAACTCCCTGACCTCATGATTGTGCACTGTGGTGGCAATGACCTAGGCACCTTGACTGGAGTAGGACTGGAAATGCTCATGAAGGATACCTCTGCACAATTGATGTTGCTTTTCCCTCAAACTGTCACTGTATACTCTAATATATGCCAATGACAGAAATGGAAGTGGTCAAATCAATTCTGTCTACAGATTGAGAAAGCTAGAAAGAATGTCAATAAAGCTGTTTCTGTTTACCTCAGAGGCCATCAGATGTGCTCCATCTATAACAACAATCTACGTTTTGATATGGATGACATCTACAGAAGTGATGGAGTACACTTCACAGATCAAGGGAACAGAGTCTTTCTCAACAACCTAAAGCTGTGCATCCGCACTTACATGTAGCTACAACAAACTCACAATGAAAACAAGGGCTCTTTTTAGAGCCACCCTATAACACAATAGTGAATCTGATTTTTTTTAAACATACATACTTTTTTTAAAAAAATTGTGGATTCGCAACCCGTTGCGAATCTGCAAAAGCATGGATTCAATGTACTACAACACAATACACTTTTCAGGTTTAACTTTTAATTTTTGATTTTATATATTTTTACTAACTCTATCATATTTAATCTTATTATTAACTTCAATCTCACTACCTCTATAAAGCAAGTTCTCGAATCCAACGCAACCTTACATGGGGGCCGTGCTGAGAGCCGCGATGGGGTCACGACTCCAAAATCGAATGAAAAAAAAACGCCCCACTTCCATTATTTGGTATTCGCCCCGGGGACACCATCCCCGGGGCATGCTCTCACATTGGGGACTGCGGGGAGCCCCAATACCCCAGCGGTCCCAGCTGGCTCCCTGCCTCCCACGGGAGCTGGCACAGCTTGGACAAGGGAGCTGCAACATGCAGCTCCCTTGTCCAAAAGCAAATCTGCTTTCACTTCATGGAAGCAAGAGCAGTTTTTCTGCTCTCGCTTCCATTAAGTGAAGCAAAGTTTGACAATGACAGGGCGGGAAACACTGCTCCCGCCCTGCCATTGAAAACTGCAATGTCCCGGGGTGGGCATTCCGGCACATTGCTGGAGCTGGCCCTGGGGGATGGCTGTCCCCAGGGCCATGGAAGGCTCCTGGAGGGAGGCCGCACAGCCCCCCTCCCTTACTGTTTAAAGCCCCGGGGAGGTGGTGGTCCTCGGGGCCGGGGTTCCGCAACAGACCCCGTATCTAGATTATTCAATGCCTTGGGGAGGTGGTGGTCCCCGGGCAGTGGGGGGCTTGAGCCAACCCACACTTAGTATTTAGAAGTAGCCCCAGGGAGGTGGCGGTCCCCAAAGCTGCGGGGGCCACGTGCCCCCATGCATAATTAACAAAGCCCCGGGAGGTGGCAGTCCCCGGGGCTGTGGGGCCCCGCTACCTATTAAAGCATTGCCCCCAGGACCTAGCCCACCCGGGGCTTAGAACAAATGAAGCGCGGGAGCCAGTGGTTCATTTTTTAACATTTTCGGCCGGATTCGCGGACCCTACGCGAATCCTGCCAAATTTCCTTTTTTTTAAATGCTTCTTTTGGCTCCTGGAGGTCCCTGTGGGACCCCCTGAAGAGGCCTAGGGGTCAGGGTGTTTGTACCCTGCCCCTTTTCTTGTTTTATGACCTTTTTTCTTGTGACTCGGTTCTACAGAGTCACAAGATGGCTGCCAACACTTTCTGGTTTGAAGTGTGGGCAGCCAATCAGAAATCAAGCTTGTGCTCGGGAGGTTCGTGGATCCACCGCGGTAACCAGATAAATAATTATTTTAAATATCAATATTTCAGAAACTACTGAACGGATTTACACCATTTAAAAAAAAGAACCCTTTCTGAACCAAGAGCTACCTTTTTGCCAAATTTGGTGTAATTCCGTTCAGCAATTCGGGCTGTAGTTTTTTCCAAAATTTCCTATGGAAATTAACATGGAGAAAACGAGTTTTGGGACCCCTTTTTTCTCGGCCCCCGCTTGACGAATCACCCCGAAACTTTCAAGACAGGAGCTGACCGGAGCGCCCATTAGTTTGGAAAATTTCACGATGGGACCGCCACCCCCGGGGCTTTCAATTCAAAATGGTGCGGGAGGGCACTCGGCCTTCCCGCAGCCCCGGGACCGCCACCCCCCGGGCTTCTTTTTTAATTACAATTACCTCGAGCTCCCACACACGCCCAGGGACCGCCACCTCCCCGGGCACGAAATATTTAAATATGTGGGTCCGTTACGACCTCCAGAGCCCCGGGACCACCACCTCCCCGGGGCTTTGAAGATGCTGGGAGGGGGGCCGCGTGCACCCCCTCCTGGAGCTCAGTGATGGCCCTGGGGACCACCACCCTCCAGGGCCAGCTCCTGCAGTGTCCCGGGATGCCCACCCCCGGACACTGTAGTTTGCTATGGCAGGGCGGGAGCCTCGCGGCTCCCGTCCCTGTCATAGCAATCTTGCTTTGAATTTTGGAAGAGAGAGCAGGAAACCTGCTCTCTCTTCCAAAATTCAAAGCAAATTAGCTTTTCCACACGGGGAGCTGCATCTAAGCAGTTCCCCGTGTGGAAAGCAATGCCGGCTCCCGAGGGACGCGGGAGCCAGCGGGACTGTGGGGGAATTGGGGACCCCCCATAATCCCCAACGGAGAGAGGCCAGCCCCGGGGATGGGGTCCCCGGGGCTACAAGTGGCCCGGGAGGGGGCCACGTGGCCTCCTTCCCAAAATTTTTAATAAAAAAAAATTACAATTAAAAACAAAGGCCGGGGATGGGTTCCCGGGGCCATAAGTGGCCTGAGGAGGGGGCAACGCAGCCCCTCCAAAACATTTTTTTAAAAAGGCCATGCCCTGGGATGGGGTCCCCGGGGCCGATTAAGGCCTCGGGAGGGGCCACGTGCTCCCTTCCAAATTATTATTTTTTTTTTTAAATATTAGGGGCAGGCCCTGGGGATGGGGTCCCAGGGCCAATAAATTAGAAAAGAAGGGGGCCACACAGCCCCTTCTTGAAAAAAATACCGGCATCGCGCCAGAGGCCACGCCCTCCTTGCAGCACTCTGCAAACGCGCCCCTGGCACGTTTGCAGATGGGGAACAATTCCCCTTGAATACTGGGGGTCCCTGGGGGCCAACTAGCCCACCAGGAACCTCCAGTATGCGCCAGGGGCTGCGTTGCAGAGAGGTGTTCTGAGGCCACGCTCCTTTACACCTCTCTGCAACGCAGCTCTGTGGCGCTTAATGGAGGTAGCTGGTGGGCTAGTTGCATCCCAGGGACCCTCTGGATTCAAGGTGAGTTAATCCCCAAATTAAAAGCGCGCCACGGGCTGGTTGCTGATTGCAATAAAATACCGCTTTTTGAAAAAGGAAACTGTGTCCACAGCATCTGTTTTTTTCACTTTGCAACAGTGTTGGTCTGGATATATATATATATATATATATATATGCGAGAGGAAAGTCTCCGACCAAATACCGGCTCCTCTCCACTCGGGGTCGGTGCGAGTTCCGGGTGTCGGATCCTAGCTAAATATGCACGAATTTCCGTTTTTGAGCTTCTCACTGGACAGGAAAAAGGACTCGCACTCCAGGGGAATGTAATCAATTATTTTAGCTGGTAACGCGTTGATCAAACGATCTTCTTCACAGGCTTGTGAAGAAGATCGTTTGATCGAAACGCGTTGCCAGTAAAAATAATTGATTACATTCACCCTTGAGTGTGAGTCCTTTTTCCTGTCCGAGTGAGGAGCTCAAAAACGGGAAATTTCGTATATACATATATATATATATATATATATATATATATATATATATATATATATATATATATATATATATATATAAAGGGTCTATACTTACCTGTAAAATACTTATATTATCATGGTAAAGGCATGCATGGTAGAGGCATATGCGCTGTAAAAACAATTGTGGTAAAGATATGTGTGGTAAAGACACTTTTGTAGTAAAGGAGTGGTTGTAAAGGCTTGCGTGGTTAAGGCAGTCGAGGTCCTGTCATACATCCTCTGGTGAGATCTGTGTTGTCAAGCTCAAACCTAAAAACATATGTTTATAAACGAATAGCACAAACACACAACCCTTCATATTTTTCTAGGCAAATAGTACAAAACAGCAGCCCTAACACATTATTCATCTGAGGATAGATATCTTGCCAAGTCATTTGTCAGAATCTCAGCATATGCAGCCAGTCCACGCATCATCTGAGAATGTCTGTCCACTATCCATGTTTTTATTTAGCTACTGATTTCTTAATAAGTCCAGAAAGATACTACTATGGGCTATGATACAATAATGTTGCCTTATGATAGCCTTGTATTGGCAAGCTTCAGTTGGAATTCCATCAACCTTGCACGCTGATCATGATAAAGAGGATACATTTTTTTCATCCCTAGGCAATTTCCTAACCTAGGCCCATTGATTGAAGTCAAAGTTAAGTGAACAATGTAGCTGTTATCGAACCATTTTCAAATTATTCAATCACTCAATTGTTCTCCTAACATTTAGGCAAATGGCTATCCAAGAGAACCCACAAATATTGATACTGCGCTGCATCTTCCATTTTGGAAGACCCGGGAGCCTCTCTCCTTTCTTTATTCTCATCTAATGTGTAGACATTTCTACAGTCTGAAAGAGTCTAACAATTAACTGTTTGCTTTGCACCTAAGCCAACAGAGTGTTCAGGCTTTATCGTACACCTCTATAGGCATGATTGGACCTCCACAAAATCCACATCATTTTCTTCCCAGACACTGGCATGGAAAGTTTCCCTACTAGTCTCAGTGGAACCAGTCATGTCTTCCTAAGATCTATTTAAGGGTATCACTTTAAGTTTAGCAGAGGGCTAGATCCACCTGAAATTGGCAGGGCGCCAGCCCACCAAACTTGTGGTTCCACTACCTCAGTTAGAAAGGAGATCAAGAAACATTTCCAACAGCAGGGTCACAGCGAAATCTATGAAAGGCAAGACATGACAACACTGACTGCTTGCAATGCAAGCTGGATGCTTTTATCAGTTTTACCTACTTGCGGCTGGAACAAAACAATTTCCAGTAGAACTAACCTCACACCATATCCGATCCATTCTTCGCTGTGCTCCCACAGCCCATCCCTTTTTCTCACTTCCCATCCTTGCCCATTTGCAGGAAGTAATGACCAATGTCCAGATGTCCTCTCCAGAGTCCTGGCGCCCATCATGTCACAGACAGGACAATAAGAAGTAGAAGCTACTAGGTCTGGCTTGTCCTTTGGTATCTCACACACTGTCTTTGCAGTGTCTAGGCCAGGGACTATGAACACAGTGTCAGGAATACAAAGTAAACAAGGCCAAAGGAGTCTAGTTTGCTTATTGTAGTTTCAACTACTTACCCTGACCTTAGAGCCTCGGTACAAAAACAGCAGGCTGGTGAGAAACTGAGGGGCATATTTCAAGTCCCTATCGCCACAGGAACGTCACTTTTAACAAAGTTCCTGTGACAATAGAGGCTTTGCCTTATTTACAAGGCAGCGTTTATTCACTTAACGTGGCTTAATGCCGCCTTGTAAATAAGGCACTCTTTCATGCTATACTTAGCGTGAAAGGGGTGGGCAATGGGTGTTGCGGTGGGTGTAATAGGAGGCAGTGCCTCAAATTAAGACCAGGGAAAACCTGGTCTTAACATGGACGAAACGAGGAGAAATGCTTTATTTCTCTCCGTGTTTGCTGTTTCTATGTGCCTCATGGTACAGCACACATAGAAACAGCAAATTGTCATGAATGATTGTTTATGTGCAGGAAGGTGTCCCTTCCTGCACATAAACAATCATTAGAAAAATGACTGATTTGCAACTTCTATGTGTGCTGCTCAATGAAGCACACATAGAAGTTTCAAATCGCCATTTGTGATTGTTTATGTGCAGGAAGAAACACCTTCCTGCACATAAACAATCATTCCCTCAATGCAGGCACCTCTTGCAATATGGTGCAAGGGTGCCATGCGTTGGCGCTAGGCAACTTACTTTAGCACCTGCGCTTAAGGAAAACGCAGGGATGTGCCAATCTTTGTAAATAGGGCTCGTCCCTGCGTTTTCAGGATGGCAGAGCGTGGTCTTAGCATTTTGTGCTTAACCCCACCCTCCGCCATTCCCTTGTAAATATGCCCTCAGTGTTTGACAAGGGTTCAACAAAATAATGTTATTGAGGATCAAACTGTGCATGATGTCCTTAGCATTTAGTGATGCAATGCCCACAGATAGGTAGTGCACTAATGCTGTCCGCCAACCTTACCACCTCTAGTCGCAGAGAAGGTGTCATAATCCCTCTGCCTCAACCCACCAGACCAAATGTTGTTATGTTATGTTAATAGGAACTTTTATAGCGCTCGTTCACCAACGGTTTCTTGGCCCTGAAAGAGTTGCTTTCCTGAAGGAGTTACTGGTACGGATGGTCCTGGTCTAACTGTAAGCTTGGGTGAAGAGCCAGGTCTTCAACGTCTTCCTAAAATGAAAGAGGTCTGACTAAAGTCTCTAATGGGGGCGGAAGGGCGTTCCCAGAGTTTGGGTCCTAATATTGAGAAGCGTGAGCCTCCTGTTCTTTTGCGTCTACAAACTGGGACCTCTAAGAGGTTCATGTGCATAGATCTTAAAGTACGGTGGGGGATGTACTTCAGTGAATTTTGATGAAATGTACTTAGGGCCGGTCCCGTGCAAGGCTTTAAAAAGAATACAACCGGCTTTAAACTTGGAGCGTTGCTCCACTGGAAGCCAGTGCAACTCTTTTAGCAGCGGCTTGATGGGACAACGTCTGCCTTGTTGGAATATAATTCTGGCTGCCTGATTTTGTATTAGCTGTAGACGATGTATCTGATTGCGCTGAAGACCTAGGTATATAGAGTTAGCATAATCAATTCTTGACATAATCAAAGAGATGACAATTTGGATACATGCCTCTCTACTGAAAAATCTTCTGATTTTCCTCAGTTTACGCAGTTGGAGGAAACAAGCGGAGGTAACTGCTCCAATCTGCGTGTTCATGTTTAGGTCTTAGTCAATGTGTATGCCTAGGCTTTTTATCGAGTTTTTAATGCCGGAGGCGAGCCTAACTCGGAGGGCCAGTGGGCGGGGGTCCAATGCTGGAGTTTATTGTGGGGATGATGATTTCTGTTTTTTCGGCATTTAGTTTTAACTGATTTTTGTTCATCCATTTCATGATGAACAGCATGGATTTTTTAAGAAATTCCTGAGACTCTATAGATTCATTGATGGGGAAGACTAGCTGCATATCATCAGCATAGTTGTAGATTTGCACTCCCATCTGTCGTAACGCAACGATAAGAGGACGGATATATATATTGAAAAGATGTGGGGATAGGGATGAGCCCTGTGGCACTCCACACTTCAGATTTACTGTGCCCGATTTATCATGGACAATATTTAGGAGTCTCCAGGGGTTGCAGCTCCAATCTCTGATCTTCAGCTTGTGATCACTGGCATGGTCCTTGCGATCCCTGTATTTATGATGATATCCAGTACATATTGGTTTATTGTCCGGCAGTAGTAAAACAGTACCAGCACATGCTTCTGCAAGTGACCTCCTCATGCTTAGGGATCGGTATGCCACTTAATCAAGGGCTATTTCTCTGACGCCAACTGAGCATGAACAATGTCCAATTCTCAGAGCAGGGGAATCAAAATCAGCCCTAGAAAGAATTTTCAACCTAGCTCTGCTCCCTTCCTCCTCTCTCATCTCTCTCTCCTTCTCTCTCGCTCCTCGCTTTCTGACCCCTCTATGTCTCTCTCTCTCTCTCTCTCTCTCTCTCTCTCTCCTGAACTCCCCCTCTGACCCCTGTCCTTGCTGTAATTACCTGGAGAAGTTGGAGAAGTGTCAAAGGTACCAGCAGCAGTCCCCTGCCATAAAAACTAGAGTCTAAAGTCGTCAGCCTACCAGGGAAATGCCTGGTGGAAAAAGACAGGCATTCTGGGCCTGTTGGTTCAGACACTGGAGTTGTGCTGCTCACAACCTCACATTTCTTCCTGAATCATCTAAAGCACAGCTCTCTAAACATTAATGAAATCTGTGGTCTGCCCAAGAGGAGTTTAGCTTCTGGGCCAGCCAGTCAAAGTCTGCTCTTTGACTCAGACCATGGGAGTGAGTGTCATGTACAGGAGCACATAAAAATAATGGGAAGTCAGAAAGCAGCATAACTGAAAGGCCAACAGCCAGCATGTCTAAAAATGATTATGCAGTAGAGATGGGTGAACTAACACATTAACAAGGAGACCCAAAGCCGAGCTAAGGGTCTAGCTTGGCTCTAAGAGCTTTTGCGAAAGTCGACAGGCCCGGACTGTCTGTTTTTTTCCAACGGCATTTCGCCTGTGGGCTGGAGCATTTGGAAGCCAGTTTTTAGGGCAAGGAGCCGCTGTTGGCATATATGACACTTTCTCCAGCTGTCCCATATACTTAGAGCAGGCTTGTGGGGGCTTCAGCAAAGAGAGAGAAGAGAAAGGGAAGAAGGTAGAGATGATACATTGAGGAGAGGAAGGAGGAGTTGGATTGAATGTTTTTGCCGGGGCTGTTTATGGTTCCCAGTCCGGCTCTACAAGTTGAAGTAGAGCTATGGAAAAGTTGGGCTTGTAAATCGTGCAACGAACACGTACAAATAAAAACTTTCAAAGTTAAAAAACTTTACATCTTTAACATGCTGAAAAGTTTCACCTTAGTACATCACGTCATATCAATGAATGTAAGTGCATTTATTGGAAGTGATATTTTTTAAACATGAACTTAAAAACATTCATGCATCCCCCACCCTGAGTACAATGCCATTAGTAAACTACTAATTAGGAAGTCAGTTGTCATGTGCACCCTATATGTTGGCTAGATTCTTAATATACATGGAACAGTATTATAATCTATTAAATTACAACAGAAGGGAGGCTTTTGTTGAGTCCATATCCAGAACTCACAAATCACAAGGGTCTCTCAAATGTGATAATAAGGAAAAGGATACACAGTGAAAGAATATATTTGCCTAAGATTAAAATGTTTGGTCAAGCGATAAAGCCGAGATTGAGCTTGAGTTTTCTAGTTTCACATTGTGCAATTCACCCACTACAAGGATATTTCGTTCTCCTGTTTTACATCAAAGGTTAATGTTTTGTCTTTAACTCTTGGTGCCTAAGTTTAGAATGTGGGAGGCAGGCAGAAGCCACATGAAAGCTTGGCTCGCTTTGGACTGGAGGCTTCAAGAGGACCTTGAGCTGAACCAGAGCCAGGCATCTGGCTGGAGCCTTCAGTAGCTCACCATCTCTATTGTGCAGTGGATGAAAGTTGTATTTTGATAACACCTAAAGAGGAGCTTGAAATGGGTGAGTATGTTAGAGACATCGAGATTGCAAAAGAGAATAACTTAGAGTATATTTTTTGAGTGAGTTTTATAATGATGGTCTGTCAAAAATGTACAACAGGCACCAGATCTCTTTCATATTAGCAGCAGGTAATTTGAAATATGCCAGTACATGTGAATGATTGCAGTACGCAAAATCTGACACTTATGCAAAGAGCTTATTTGCCCTGGTTTCTTAATGCAGCCATTTCATTTCAACATATCATACCTGCCAACGCGCATGGTGCCACCGTGTGACACACGATATCGGCTCCCATCACACGGTCCACCGGTGAGGAGCAGATATCACACGGGAGCACGTAAATAGTGGTTTTCCAGCTCGCTTTCCAAGACTTTGAACTGCCAACTTCCATTAAGGGATGTGAAAACACCCCAGGATATTGGCACTAACCTTGGCAAGCTTTTTCTTTGGCGGAGAGGAGGGGGTTTGGGGCGGGATGGTGTTCAAAAGTGCCTCGTAGGTACTTCTTGGCGTGAGGTCCTGCCCCATTCGAGGCCCCGCCCCTTCTCACACAGTGAGATTGTTCTTCAAGCTGGCAGGTATGATATATTGGTGCATATCAATTAACCATAGGTCCTAAAATTTGTAATGAGACTGTTGTTGGTTTAAACCCTATTGAACCAGATCTTTTCAAAGAAATTCATTGATGGAGGAATCTTTCGTTGCTGTTTTAATTGATTAATGCTTGAATGCTGCAGAGGCATGATGAATGCTGCAGTTCTCAAGGTCCAGCATAAATGCAAAGCTATGTGTTTTCCTTGCTAATTCAAGCAGCTACTTATTTGAAAAAAATGGTACACAACATAGTCCCAGTATTAACAAATAACTCAATTATAGCTCTTTAGTTAATGCTGCAATGAGGCACCTGAGCCTTGCCATTGGCAAGAGTACATTTGTTCTCTTTCTCTGCTTTTTGATGATAATTGGCAGCGCATACCAGATAATATGGCGGCCATGTATGAAGTTTGTCCACGTCTCAATCAGTGACCTCTCAAAGATGGTACCATTTTTAGGAACCTGCCATTGTACAGCTCACTGAAGCCTCATTGGTAGATATTTGATAAGCCATCCCACCAAGCAAACCGTGCAAACAATAATAAAAGCTGTTGTTTCCCTCCAACACTATACCCGAGTATATTGCCAGGTATTGACAAAATATGTAGGAGCAGAATTAGTGGGATTTGGGGTCCCTGCTGTATTAAGAGGTTTTATTAATTATTTTCCATCCATCTCTGAGATGCCACTTGCTGTGATTTCAGCATGTTAAAGATCACCCAATGTCGCCTCCAATTACATAATCGGATTAAAGTTCAAGTGATGTCACATCCAGTGATGTCATCAGGGGGACAAAGGGCACTTAATGTCACTTCCGCTTCACCTGGAATTCTGGTGAAATAGTGTCCATGGAAAATATTCAGATTTCCAGTCAATATTCTCTTTCCTACCAGACCCACCAGTTCACTATAATCTGCAGTCTAATGCTCCAAAATCTCCCTCCTCCACTTATGTTTCCAGCAAAGTTTCTATCCACAGACTTGTTCTCTTGACCCGACACTACCCCAGCAGACTGGAAAATTAATGCGCTCCAATGTCTAGAATGGTGGGGACATTGATCCAAGCAGATCCCCTGGCACCACCTCCAACAACATCAAAAGATAGAATCTATTTGGCAGGACTTGTAGTGAACTCAGTTTGAGTTTGGTTTGATGTTTGCCCCCACACATTGACAAGTTTACATTCAACTTTGATACATACCTTGAGCTGCAGTACTTTAGTTTCTTTTAGCACCACTTGTACCTCAGGTGGGCCCTAAGCTTTTTAAACCTCAGGATGTTACAAAAATGTTAGTGTATTTTAGCCCCTCCCCACCTCCTGTCCTATTCTCCTGAGAAGGCTACTAGGATTCTAGTAGAGCTGCCCCCCTGTCGTGCCCATGACTCTCTAATTCTTAGTCCTCCTATGGGCAGCCATGCTTGCTTACACCACCCACTCTTGGCCAGGACTTACCAGGCAACAAACCCACAATTTAAATAACCTTCACCCTCAGAATTGTGCTGCTCTTACCTCACAATCAGACAAAAATATGTGCCCTGGTTACAATCTAAAATGCTGTTGCAGAAGCTGGACGCAAGGGGATCAAGGCTTCTCCAAATATTAAACTGCCCAGGCTAATAAACCTCACAAACAGTCCTCTGGGCTCGAGTCACTTGAGTGAAAAACAGCAGAGCAACAGCAAGCAACCTTCACAGAACAAGCCAAAACAGTCCTATTTCAGGAACCTTGAAGAGCACTCAAATCGTGGTGCCAGCTTCCTTCTTCTGCTCTATACTGGTCCCAAGCACAGCTCCCTTTATATACAGATGCCTCATCACTCAGCTAACCTACTAAAAGCAATTTTCAGAGCACTCAGAGCACTGGGTCAGGGAATTAGCAACTTCTGACCTGCCACTAGTACACTCTCTGGCCCAAGTATGTTGGGTATGGATGCCGGGCCATAAGTACTTAGACTCAGTCACAGAGACTAAGCAACAATTAGGCATACAAATATCTGTTCAGCTGTGACATAGTTCTGCCTTCCCATGCACAGTTCCTTTATTTAACTGCCTGATGATGTACAAATTAAACAAACCTAATGTCATAAAAATCATGGGGTAAGGTCCTATGGCACTCCCAGACTCCTCTCAGTATGTGACTTTCTTGGACACACTTGAAGCAACAGAAATTTGGGAACAATAGTGAGAGCTAGCTTTAACTACACTTCCAGTTGCAATATGTGGAAGAGAAAAATGTCTGCAAATCTCACTGCTTTCGCCACACTCATTGGGAGTTGTGCATGTCTGTTTCAATATTCCCACACAAACAGCATTTTCTGTGTTCCTTTGGCACTGGTTGTGGTTTCCTCAGCAGGATGAACTTTGCCGAGATGAAAATTCTCCACAGTCTACTTCGAGTTTTAAAGAATGTCTATCCAATTTCAAATACCATGATAGATTGCTCACTTATTTCTGACAGGATATGAAAATGTACTGCTTTGATCTTGTCTTGTCACTCTCCTCTGTGCCTTCTTGTGACACTGTGTGCATCTTTCTCTGTTCTCCTAACTTAGTGATGTAAGATGGAAAGTGGAAGGCGTCTTGAAAGATGATTTTAGAAGCTGGGTCTGAAACAATAGATGTTTAGAGAGATGCTGACCTAGCAGGTTGTGCTGTTCCTGCTGGGTGTCATTTAATGTGATGTAACTAGCACAGGGTTTTGTACTGGGTAATACAGATGGAGTGGCAACAGAAATAATCATGCCCAGTCTGTCACTAACAAAGAAGAGTCTACGTTAAAATACAAAGATGATTTACATTCTAAATTTGAAGGAAATTACCAGCCTGAATACTGCAACCTGGAACACTCCTTTCCTTAACCAGGAGCACGTGATTACCATTGGTTTCTAATTTATAGAGGACTATAAGAGACACACTCCCAAATGGACAACAAATAATATTCATTTGAAATAACTAGAGATCTAAATAGTTATTGGCCTACTTGAAACATATTTTGTGGCTGTTTTGAAACAATTGTGGTCCTCAAGAAGGGGCATGTTATTCCATTTCCAGCATCAAAAGGCGCTCTAACCATATTAATTATTTGTTTGATGCTGTCAACAGCTGCTAGGTTGTGGGGGCGTGGCCAGGCTACCGACCAAGATGGCCGGTAGCGCTGAAGCTCCGCCGTCCGTCCCGACATCCTGAAGCCATCCGTGCAAGCCAAGTGCCCATCCTGATATTAATAGACAGATCTGCATAACAGAAGGCCCCCCGCACGATCAGTGGTGCTCCGGCGGCTGGAGAGGCCATGAGAACCCGGCACAGAGTGAACAACATTCGTCGGGTGATTGGGCCCAACCAGAGAGTTCCCAGATTGAGGGCCAGGAGCGCTCTCCGGCAGCATCGGAAGACATGCCTCGCAATCTGCGGGGAATAAAGGGCGGACCCCTGGGATCGAGAGAGGCTCTGCGGCGGAATCCTGAAAACGCTATCACCAGCTCCCCGGACTTGCAGGTAAGCCGGCCTGCACGCTCCCGGAGGCCCCGCGGCGACAGGGGCCGCGGGTGAGCCTGGGAGCCAGTCATATGACTGGCAGGTCCGGTCTGCGCAGACTGGGAGCGGGCCTGAACGTAAACCCGAGTGCGTGGATGGGACGCCTGCAGATTGCTGCGGACCCAGGAGAGCGGCGGTAGCAGAGCGTGGGGCCTAACTGACTTTGGGCTCACACGCTACTCCTGAAGGTGTGTGTACAGCCTTGCGCACGCTGCAGATGCCCTTAGCCTGCACCATAATTACTCCCGGTTCGGGTGAACGACGTGACTGCGGAGGGACCGTGCTATTACTGAACAATGCAGAGTGGGCTGGGCCCAGGGAGAATCACAACCAGCAAAATTGCCTAGGTGGGAACATAGCCCGGTGAGAAAATAGCAGCGCGTCCCCAACCAGCGCAGCGAGGGCTACGGCCACCAACATACACCAGCCACTGCGTGCCACAGAGTCATGGTACGGAAGGACCCTAAGCAAAGGGTCCTTCACAGGCATGGCAGAGGGTGGTTCAGAGATGGCCCGACCGGAAAGCAGGCCCCCTGGCCCGGGATGCCCTGATGCTGGAATTGAGAGCTGGCTTCAAGGCGCTGGATGGGCGCTTTGACAATCTCGAAAGCGCCTGGACTCCATGGGGGTCAAGCTGGACGAGCACGAGAAGCGCTTGGACACAGTAGAAGGCAGGGTGTCCGACCTGGAGGATGGGGCGGCACAGTCTGTGAAGCGCTGGGAGCGTGTAGAGAGAATCCTTAAAAGTGTTGCCATGAAGAATGAAGATTTGGAGGCGCGAAACAACTTATGGATTCTTGGGGTTCCTGAGACCACCAACACTGGCCGTATGGACACATTCGTGTAAACGCTCTTCACGGATCTATTTGGCAGAGAGCCCTTACCTCCACATTTTTAGTAGAACGGGCGCATTGCACGCTTGGTCCTCGCCCTGTCCCTGGCGCCTTGCCAAGGCCAATAATGGCCCGCCTATTAAACTTTCGAGATAGAGACACGGCGCTGCGGCTAGCACTGGAGCAAGGCGCCCTGTCCTGGCAGGGTGCCTCCACATCACGCTGTTTCCAGATTTCACGGCCATGGTACAGGAGGCAAGAAGGAAGTTCACCGGTGTGAAAGCAAACTCCGGAACATTGGGCTGAAATCACGGCATGATCTATCCGGCTCATTTACGAGTGGACGTGGAAGGACGCACTAAAATATTTTACACCCCCTTGGAAGTCCAGGAGTTTTGCCTCAGATACAAGGAGACCAAGCGGATCCCAGCAGAAAACCCCACACGGAGCCCCCCCACAGCGGGTCGACAGCCAGTGTGGAACTGTTCTCATCAGAATGAAGTAACACTATGGCCCACCTTTTATCCAGTACCGGATCTGTCTTGGCGTTCTAACGGCACGAGGACACTGATATGGTGGTAACAATATTCTTTTTGGGGATCCTTTCAAAGTTGGGAGGGACGAGCGTAGCATTGCCCACCCCCAGTGTGTATCACATTAGATTGGACTTTAGCACCTTGAGTGTATGATGTTTGTTTCAACTCCTTTGTACGTATGGGGAAATCCATATTGCACTTTTCAAATTAAGCAACAGGGGATTTCCCTGCATTTTGAGGAGCAGGGATGGGAGGGGGAGGGGAGGGGTTATGTCCGTTTATATTGTTTGCCACTATTTTCCTGATCGATACTCAATGTGGCAATTGCATGGTCTTCTACAGCTGGAGTGGCAGTCCTCACTCTGCGGCCAGGGCATGGCTGCCGGGGGTAATTTGTCCGCTTCTCTGATTTGACGCGGTGCACCTAGAACGTTAGGGGCTTTAATAATCCCAGAAAGGGCAAGCAAGTTTTAACTTACCTGCAGCAGCGACATAGAGGTAGATATCGCTTTCCTTCAAGAAACACATCTACCCAAAGCGCCATCATCGCCCTTTGGGACTACATGGGCCCCCAACAGGTTCTTTGCAAATTACAGTTCATATGCCAGAGGCTCGGCAATATTAATACATAAGCGATTACCATTTCAGTGTATCCAGAGCCCACTCTGACCCGGGAGGGCAGGTACATAATGGTTGTGGGGCATTTAATGGGAAGACACATAGCGCTTTATAAGTTTATATACACCAACGTTGACGATCCACAATTCTTCCAGGACTTACACACACGGACCATACACTAGATGCAGACTATGTCTGCATGGGAGGGGACTTCAACCTCCTATTAGAGTCGGCACGAGAGATAGCACAGCAGTATCCCTGACTCAAAACCTCATGCTCGACGTGCCCTGTTGGACCTATGTGATACACTCGAACTAATAGATGTTTGGCGGCATTGCCAACCACGGGACAAGGATGCGCTTGGACTACTGGCTGGTATCCCAAACTTGGCTGCATGGTACGTAACAATACAACATTTACCTCGGACGCTCTCCGATCTTTCCCCAGTAATACTGGCACTTAGAGTCCCACGCCTGGAGGGTAGTGAAAGGCAGTGGAGGTTTCCTGACCAGGCTTTGCTAGATGAAGTCTTCCATTCTGAGATAAACAATGCCATTACAGAATGTTTTGAACTAAATATGGGATCTGTACAATCCTGGGCCACTCTGTGGGAGGCCTTTAAGGCCTATATCCGGGGGATTGTGTCTCCAAACATACCGGAGTATTAAGGGACCTCAGACGCACACTAGCGAGCATTGAACAGCAGTTGAAGGTGCTTTGATCAAGATCAGGCCGACGGACATGTTCCAGGTTTCTGCAAAGTCGACGACTGACACTATTGACTGAGTTTAGAGAGACCGCGGAGCGAGAGGCCCACTTTCTGAGCAAGCACGCGGCTGCACGTCGACATGGGGAAGGGGAGAGAGGCCAGGCCATACATTAGCAAGGCTCCTGAAGCTCCCCACGGGGCAATCATACATTGTCTGTCTTCACTCCAAACAGGGGAAAGTGCTGACTGGCACCCCGGACATTCGCGACTGTAACTCCTAGATTACTATACAAATTTGCACACAATCCGCACAACACACAGCGGTGAGGAGCGCACGGCATACTTAGAGGAAATTACGCTGGTATGGTTGGAGAAAGTAATGCAAATATTCTTAGCTGAGCCTTTTTCCCAAAGAGGGAGATAATCAGTGCCATCGATGCCGTGAACGGATCCACAGCCCCGGGACTCGATGGCTTCACAGGAAATTTTTATAAGGCATATAAAGAGACGTTAACTCCTTACCTTTAGAGGTTTACAACAGGCCCTTGAGCAACGAGTACTCCGCCCCCACGTTGCGGGAGGCTCTGATAACCCTACCCCCAAGCTCCGGGAAAGACCCACACCTTTGTGGGTCGTATAGACCATTATCCTTGTTAAATCTTGACTACAAGATTCTGGCCAAATGCTAGCATTACGACTGGCGCTATTGCTGGACAAATGATATCACCCGCGCAGTCGGGATTTGTCCCGCACAGATCAACAGCCTTAAATCTTTGGACGCTGCTCGCAGTCATACATAGGATAGCCCCGGAGGTTCCAGCGGTGGCCATGCTACTGGATGCGGAGAAGGCCTTCGACTCCTTAGAATGGCCTTTCTTTCTCACCGTTATGCGCCGGATGGGTATACCTGAAGGGATTTCTCGACCTCGTTGCATTGCTGTTCACTTCACCAACAGCTAGGCCCAGGATTAATGGCACACTCTCTTCCCAATTCCAGCTCTCTCGGAGCACCAGGCAAGGCTGCCCGCTGTGGCCACTGCTTTTTATTATAGTACTTGACCCCCTGGTCAGACATTTCCAGGAAAGACACCCACACAGAGGTCTCCAATTTAATACAAGCCTCTACTCATCTTCACTCTATGCGGACGACATCATACTGTATGTCCATCACCCGCAGGTGAATTTGGAGCCGCTTTATCAGAGAGGTTATTCGCTTTGGGGAATTCTCGGGTTTAAACATAAATTGGGAAAAATCGAAATCTTCCCGCTGACAACCCGGTACTATTAGATGGGAATGCCAATTCCGCCTTGCGTGGTGTGATGAAACCACCAGGTATTTGGGAATACAAATCCACAAAGAAGTTGACCAAATTATTTTACTGTATTCACTGCCCAGCACTCTATACATTGTAACAACAGATAGAACGCTGGATCAAACTTCCCTCTCCCTAGCCGGTAGGGTAGCCATTATCAAAATGGTAGTGCTCCCCAAATTTTTGTATTTGTTCCAGAATATCCCCATCCCGCTCCCGAACAGCTTTTTCCATAAGATTAGATCCCATTTGATCAGACTGGTGTGGGGCGGCGGTGGAGTCAGGGTCAGCTGGGATACACTGACCCTGCCGTGCGAGAGGGGTGGACTGGGGGTCCCAAATTTCCAAGTGTATTATTTAGTAGCGCAATGTAGCTTTGCTCACTCCTGGTATCACCCTGATGCGCCGAATACCTTACTCTCTAAGCCGGAGGCGGATCTGATTCTACCTGCCCCACTTAGAATTATATTGCCGGAAGGGATTTCCAATAGGGACCCCCATGACATACGAGAACGGTGTCAACCACTAGTTGGGCATGGAAGAAACTAGTGTGAGTGACCGTAAACCACGCATTGTATTCCTCGGCCATACCAGTAGATAACAATCCATGGCTGCCCATCACTGAAGAAAGGTTAGTGAGATGCACACTTAGCAAATATTCTTTGGACACGATGGGGACCTATTCCCAGGGGGACATGTTTTTTCCAGCACGGAAGAGGACAGGTTTAGTGACGCACCCTTCATGGATCACTTCGTACTTAGTAGACTCTGCAGCGCACTGAGAGCTAGGTAACAGAATTTCCCCTTGAACCCGAGTCTTTTGCACCACTGACCCTGCTCATCACGCAAAAAGAGGGAGGTCATCTCATTTTTAAATTATACAGAGCCCTCGATGACATTAGTCCCCAGCAGGGTTACCAAAATACGTGAGGCTTGGGAACGGGATCTTAGGCCATCCCATGGAGTGATGAACATTGGATTTTCTGCTGCACCCAAACTAAAGAAGTTTCCTAAAGAGCAAACACAAACTATTGCACTTTAAATTTTTACAGAGAGCTGTATATGTCCTCGGCCAAGCTTAATTCCATAGATCCTCGAGACCCCACACATGCCCGAAGTGCAGCACAGCGGGCAGACTTCGCCCACATGACTTGGAATTGTACAAAAATAGGGGAACATTGGAGGAAAGTTTACACTATACTGGCACAAATGATAACACTTGACATCAGCCCCTTGCCAGAGGTAACCCTGCTGGATATGTACGCAATTTTCCAAAACAGGTGCGCAGGTTTGTCGCTATTGCCCTGTTATTAGCCAAGAGAGAAAATTGCGCTGCGCTGGGGCAATAAGATTGTCCCAACAACTAAAGCCTGGCTTAATATTCTAATTTATTGTAATACAAATAGTGATTTATTTGAGTACATCGAGGCCCAAGGATATTGGGGCCCATTAAAGAACTATTTACTGTCAGCAGAAGCAGTTCCCACACCGCAGGCCCCTGCAAGTATTGTCCCCTACCGGGATGGGGTGAACCTCAAGTTGACATAAATGTACATTGTTCAGATGAATATATATAACGTTAATATGTGAAATGACATAACTGTAATGGTGCGGGGCAGCCCGAAATGATCAGTCATTGGGACTCAACGCACAATATAGATCTCGGACCATTGCTATGCTAAGTTTGATGCACCTGTACTGATACAATGAGTACTTGTTACATATGTTTGCTTACTGCAAAATGGAAAATGGTAAATAAAGTTATTAAAAAAAAATTAAAAACTGCTGCTAGGTTGTAATCATATTGTTTCATACCACCTACAGTGAACTCGAATATCCACAAATTGTACATCTGTCGATGATTACTTGCTTTGTATATTTTGTATTTCAATGAATTTAAGTAATAGATATTTGTCTTTAAAATGTAGTCTCTTTGAGATGTTTGAACTGTGTGAGGTATGGAATTTACTGCCTGCAGATATGTTGTGGATTTTAAGGAAAAGCAATTGATGGTGCTATTTTGTATGTTCTGATTATCAATTTTTAAGAGATTCAATAATAAAAGAAATTAACTAAGTGAATATCTAAGTGTCTGTACACACTGTGATTGATTCGTTTAGGCAAGGGGGATTTCTTTTTGTATCTAGATCTTAATAAAGAAGAACCTATTTGAATCCTATCAGAGGACTGTACTTTGAATATTAAAGATTTTGTTGGTTGAAAGTATGTGTACGTGTGTGTGGGTGTGTGTGTGTAGCATGCATGTGTGCGCCTGTGTCTGGTCATACCACACAAGAGTGCACACTTGTTTTCAAATTATAGCATGTGGAAGATCAAATGGACCCTGCTGTGTTTGGGGGAATACCTGACTATCTACACATTGCTGAGTGGTACTCTATGTTTGCAACATGTGTGTAATGTCCTTATGTCTGAAAGTTTAGCATAAAGTTCCAGTTCTGTGCAGTAAAGACATTAATTACTTACCTCAATCAATGTGATACAGACACTGTGAGCTGCAATCTCTTTTCTGGAAAAGTGGATACAATTTCAAAGTTTGGATTCTGTATTGGGATAATATGGTGAGTTATCAAATGCTATTAGGTCCTTTTGTAACACATAATACAATTTGCTTTAGTTGTACAGGTAGGCCAACTTTAATAGATTTCCAAAAAATTCTGAAAAATATCCAAAAAAGAGGTAAATACATTCCTGCTTTAAACAAAATATGTTTACTCTCAATACTGACTAGTTACCCTTGTAGAAGATTGGTGGGAGGTGACTAATGCAATCCTATGGCTAGCAGGGAGTGAAGCAAAGGGACTGTGCCCATCCTTATGGTGTATCTCAGAAATCCCAACTTCAAGTCTACTACATCAATTGAATCTGGAAATTATAAATAAGTACCCAAGAAGGTCTCATAGAGGGACCATGGCGGGCGCTAGCTGAACGGCTGTGAGCTCCTTCCGAGGAGAGTGTTTCTCCGTAGTCGTGGCTTCCTCCCCCCGACACTCACCAGCACATGGCTTGTCTCGCCCTCCCGCCTGCTCTCCCTGGATGTGCCTGCCTCGGGGCCTTTCGGCACGCCCTCAGCCCAGGCAGGCTGTGAGGCTGGGAGATCCCTCGCTGGAAAGCTGCCAAGAGGGAGCTGCAGAGGTCCCAGTGTTGTATTCCGCTTTAGGTGTCCGTAGAGTATAGGTTTTCCTGAATCATGTCCTTTATATAGGCACATTTCGTACTGCCCTTATATAGGCATAGAAACCCTGTCCTTATTTAGGCATTAACCGTGCACTCCAAATACAGGCATGGCCACCGACATCCGTCCACCCTAACTCCACAACGAGTTCTTAGAAACCAGACCCTTAAGCTTCAGGAGTTCCCCTAGCACAGTGACTCATTGATTTCTCCAAGAACTCATCTATTATGTATGAACCATTATACCTTAAGGGTTCATTCCTGACGTCTTCCTCTGTCCGACTTCACGTCAATGCTAACATTCCGAGGCACCTATCAGGTATAAATATACCTTCCCTCGCCCAAGCAAGTTAGAGGAGACCTCGACTTCAGAGGAGCCCGTATCCCGGCCTGACGCACTGAGAAGACGCTAGATTCCTGCACGCATAAGAATCCAGCTTCCAGTGTTCTGACTCCCTTCGCGGGTGTTAGAGTTCCAGATCCGAGCAAGAGATTCCCACCTCTCTCATTCTCAAGGTATGGAGCTGACTAGAACCTAGAGGGACTCTTGGAATACTAGACTTAACATACTCTTAGTATACCATACTAGAGAATACTCCACCTACTTCTTACCTTTCCCTACACCTAGACTAGGTTAGGTACTTTGGGGTAGAACTAGCTTAGAGACGCATCGTATGAGTACTCGTATTTTAGCTCATGTTATTTATGTACGTGAATATATGCTAAAAGATAATGCTAGCTCAGTATTATTTATTTCTACTGCTTACGCTCTGACATTATTTATCTTGCATACTGTCTTGTGATCATAACAGCACATATCTTTACATGAGAAACGAGACTGTTCAACAAAACCTTTTATTGAAACGCCCGTCTTTCCTTTCTGTAACTCTGTAGAAATCTAAGCATGCACGATTGACTGAGTGAAACTGTTATCTATTGTTTCCATGATTCTGATACGTGTTCCGATTCTAAAGGGAAACAAAGTGGTCATGTTTATGCGGTTGCTGTGAAACTACCCCTGCTTGTTCTCAAGGAGCTTCTAGTGGCCTCTGAGCTAGCTGGCACAAGTAATTAAGTTTAATATACTCGATAGGGACATACCGACCTTAGTCCTATGTCAAGCCTATAGATTATATTATTCCAATGCGACAGAGCCTATTAGGGAAATAGGAACTACACTACATGGCGCCCCAAACGTTTGGTAAGGCAGTAATTTAATGCTAGATACTGAGTGAACCCAGTCGTGCTTTTCTCAGAGACTCCTCACTCACATTACTCCATAAGACGCCTGGGAGTGGGTAGGGTTAAACATCCGCCAGAGCTAATTAGGACAAAAACCCTATATATTAGCTATTTTGGTTTGTTCAACGTTGAAGGATACAGTGTTCCAAAATATTGTGCACCTTATCTTTTGTTTATTTGAAACTTGTTCTACATTTTCAAAAAACAAATGTCCACACGCTGGGACAATGCCACCGAAAACCGGTGGAGCTGTGGCTGAACCAGTCGAACAGCTTTTAACCTTTACAGGTTTAAATGAAACCGAGGAGGGTGTTATAGACATCCATCCAAACTTAAGAAGAGCCATCACCCTAAAACTTATAAACACGGTCTACCACCAAGAGGCTGGCAGAGCAGTTTCGTGATAGAGGCACACACGAATCCTTTCAGACAGAGGTATTCTATTCTTGGATAATATTCCCTGAATCAAATTCATGTAACAAAACTGTTCTCACTCCTACAAAGAAGATGAACCACCAGAGGAATATATTCCCTCTCGAGGATATTGAAATTCCACTAACATACCAGGAGCATCAGCCTCTGGCTTGATAGCTGCTCTTAAAAATCACAGAAACATTACTGAGCCTCGGTCCACTAGGTAGACCAGGAGCAACATGGCCGATTCTAGTTAGCTATACACCTCATCCTGACACCGATATAATGTCAGACGAGGAATTACTTACTCAACTTACAGAGTTAATAAAAATCTACAGACAACTAGTCCAATATGTCATGCGGACTTTCACAGTCCAACCACCATTGACTATTTCAAATCAAACCCCCAACAGGGAATTACACTAAAATTACACCACAGACTCTATACGCAGTCATGGGTAAATGCCCACAAAACGTGAGCAAATTCCATTCTGATAGCTCAAACAATTACTCAAATCGAAGCAGTATTTCCTAATACTAGCCCGCTATGAGAAACACAGAATCCTAACAATCTGTTTACCAATGGGGATCACACTACTAACTGGAAGACTGCACCACTTGGGGCTCAGTCTTGCTGCCATCTATACTCAAAACACATGGTGTTCCGTCAATCGCAGTAATACCAGATGTCCTGAAACAAATTCAAAACGAATACGTGGGCAGAGCCTGCTCTGAATTTAGGTATGAAATTACTGGAAAATTTCGACCAGGTCTCAATAATAATATTATCTAATATTAAAGGGGAGGCAGCAGCAGTGGCAACCGCTCAACGATTAAGGGAATTCGATGTTACAGAACATCAAACAGAACTACCCAGAATAATAGAACAACTTATGCAGAGCTAGGCAGAGATAGTTTGAGGTGGAAGACCATTGAAGCCAAAACTATCTGAAAGTCCTGAGAAGAATATGTGATGTTACAACGCGATCAAAATGATCGCGGTATGTAACATCGCAGTTTTACAATGCAAGTCGTGATAACGAGCTCTGCGCTGGAGGGCGCTGACTTAGAGTAGTAAGATTTACTATTCCAACACCAGTCTACGCACAGTAGGAAGGGTGTTGAATAGTAAACTTACTATTCCTTAGGTTATAGCGCCCTCCAGTGCAAGTCTATGTAACGCTTGCGTTGTAATGGCAGCTGGTTCTAAATGCATCGCAGTGTAATCACCGCGATTAAAAGGATGTTTCCTGAGGAGGACTCCTATTAAACAAACTCCTACATCTTCTCAAAAAGAAGTGGGAAACTAATAAACAAAATTCACACGAGAAACGTTCTCAATCCCGAGGTAGGTCTCTCAAAAGGAGC